>JADRCD010236239.1:0-22808 GCA_019843815.1 Montemys delectorum | reverse complement strand
CTTTTAGTGAGTGACAGCAGCTTTATTCTAGGTTCAGCTTCAGCCCTGCTCCATCAGCCCCCGCGATAGTAAATTAAATAGTAAGAGGGTGTCACACTGTCCCACCTGTGAAGATGAAACAATGCCAGACATGCTGCCCTGGTACAATAAATTCTTTGACATTGCATTTGTCAGCAGTAGTGGTTTAGTTGGGGTGGCCAAGTGCACATTTCTAATCCTGGGATGTGAAAGGTCTGATGCCATCAATCCTATGAACTGAATTTAACCTCCAAAGTTTATGAACCTTAACCCCCAGTACAACCATATTGCACAGTAGGGCTTGTGAGGGAGATTAGAGAGGAGGGTTCTGCCATTCCTCAAATGTGGGTGAAAGTCTGGGCTGGGGACATAGCCCAGTTGTAAGGATGCTTGCCGAAAACCCACTAAGCACTGGGATTGATCTCCAGCACCTCTGTGTAGCCCTCGCTGTCCTGAAACTCACTCTGTAGACCAGGCTGGCCTCCAACTCAGAAATCCACCTGCCTCTGCCTCCAGAGTGCTGGGATTAAAGGCGTGCGACATTAACATTGCCCGGCAGTACCTCATAAACAAAGAGCTGTGGTGTATTCCTGGAGCCCCTGCAGTCAGGCTGTAGCAGCTGGAAGATCTAAAGTTCAAAGCCATCTTCAGCTACCTAAGGAGTTCAAGGCCAGCTTCATCTACATGAGACCCTGCTACTTTCTCATGAGTCTCTCTCTTTCTCTGAACCTTCATTCTTAGGGCCTAGGTCAAATGTCTTCTAATAAACTACAGCTCTTTCATAAAAATAATGTAAATAAATAAATGGATCAATTCTATTACCACTGAAGTATTTTTATTTGTCTATGAAGGTTAAATTATCTTTAATTATGTGTCAATGTGTGGGTAGGTACTATAAGTGCAGGTACTGGTTAGGGCGGAGTGTTCCTTGGAATTGATGTTACAGCAGGTTGTGAGTTGCCCATTGTGGGTGCTAGGAACTAAACTCAGACTCTCTTTACAAGGACAGTGTGTGGATAATTTTGAGTCAATTTGACACAAGCCATAGCCATCTGCGAGGAGGGAACCTCAGCTGAGAAAATGTCCCCATAAGATTCACTGTAGACAAGTCTTTAGGTCATTTTAATTAGTGATCAATGAGGAAGGGCCCAGGATACTGTGGGAGGAAATATCCTTGGTCTGCTGACCCTGGGTTCTATGAGAAAGCAGTGTGACTAAGTAATATAGGACACACCAGTAATCAGGACTCCTCGATGGCTTTTGTGTCAGCTCCTGTCTTCAGATTCCCACCCTGATTTCTTGCAATGATGAGCAGTAATGTGGACATGTAAGCTAATTAAACCCTCCCAAGTTGCTTCTGGCCATGGTGTTTCACCATAGCAATAGAAACACATACATAAGACAGGCGGCAAATCCTCTTAGTCACTGAGCTGTCTCTCCATAGCCCAGCTGGAGTGTTTTCATTAACAGCCTGTCCTGTGGGCTGGAGAGATGGCTCAGCCAGTAAGAGCACTGGCTGCTCTTTCAGAGGTCTTGAGCTCAAGTCCCAGCAACCACATGGTGGCTCACAACCATCTGTAATGAATCTGATGCCCTCTTCTGGCATTCGGGTGTCCATGCAGATAGCGCATGCATACACATAAAAGAACTCACTATGTCTTTAAAACCCCTGTCTTGCATGCACTCATGTGCTCTCTGTCTTCCCACTCTGGCCCAGGCCAGGGGCAGTGTGTGGTACCCAGTTCTGCCTCTCTACCAGGGGTGTTGGGGCATCGCCAGCATTCATAGTATATTGGAGAAGGCCAGGGGCAAAGTCTGGAATAGGAGCCCATCCCCATGTTTCCCTTCAGGGGCCAGCGCACAGCTGCTGCTCTCCAGACCCGAAGGGGAAGGTGGCCTGGGAGAAGTGATTCAGAGAGCCATCTGACAGCAATCTCTAGCTTCCACATGTATACACCCACATGTGCATTCACTCACACACATGAACACAGGCACCACACAGTGTTAACAAAATAGCTATTTCTTTTTTTTAAAGATTTAGTTATTATTATACATAAGTACACTGTAGCTGTCTTCATACACTCCTGAAGAGGGAGTCAGATGTCATTATGGATGGTTGTGAGCCACGACGTGGTTGCTGGGATTTGAACTCAGGACCTTCGGAAGAGCAGTCAGTACTCTTAACTGCTGAGCCATCTCTCCAGCCCGAAAAAAAGATATTTCTTTACAAATGGTACAGTGATTAAGAACATTAGCCATTCTTCCAGAGGACTCAATTCCCAGAGCCCACATGGTGGCTCACGCTGTCCATGATTCAGTCTTCAAGAGATCTGAAAGCTCGTGTATCTACGTCTAGGTCTGTCCTGGCTGGGTTTGTGTGTCAACTTGACACAAGCTAGAGTCATCAGAGAGAAAGGTGCCTTACTTGAAGAAATGCCTCCATGAGATCTAACTGTAAGGCATTTTCTCAGTTAGAGATTGATGGGAAAGGGAAAGGCCCATGGTGCACTGGTAGTCCTGGGTTCTCTAAGAAAGCAGGCTGAGAAAGCCACATCAAGCAAGCCAGTAAGCAGTATCCCTCCATGGCCTCTGCATCAGCTCCTCCTTCCAGCCCTGCTTTAGTTCCTGTCCTGATTTCTTTCAGGGATGGACAATGATCTGGAAGTTATAAGCCCAATAAACCCTTTCCTCCCCAACTTGGTTTTTGGTCCTGGTAGTCACAGCAATAGAAATCTGCCACGGTCCGGCCAGTCTGGGCCTCCCTCAACCCTTAGGGGTCCTAGTCAGGTAGACAAGGCGTTGGCGAAGAAATGACAAACAGACACAGACACAAGGGAGTGCTGTAACTGAATGCAATTTGTACAAAGTAGAAATCAGGCTTATATGGTATACAGAGATCAGGGCAAACTACAGAAGTCACGTAGGCAGGAGATGGTCACATCAAGGTCAGTACAATCAATCAATCAGCCAGGTGCAAGGCAGAGGGGCAGTGGCATCTCTCTTCCTAGGCTGTACTGGCAGCCCCAAGATAAATTCGCAGGGTCTGTTTGGAGGCAAGCATCTGAGGGTCGTATTTTAGCATTCCTTGGCTGTAACATAAATAATCAGTGAGGGAAGCCCTATAACTTCTCTCTAGTTAGTAAAACAATTATGCCTAGTGTGGGACTGCTCTGACAATTAGTGCCTAACTGCTATCTCTAACTTTGTGGGACTGCTCTAGCAATTAGTGCCTAACTATTATCTCTAACTTTGGAGACACTCTGTCTGATAAGACAGCTCCCTTGTAGAAATTCCAAGCTAACTACAGCTAGGAAATCAAATAAGATTATTGAAACACTGTGGAGGCCAGGAAATAATGTTCAATCTCAGTGTTAGCTATAACAAAATATTTCTTAGGGCACCTTTATGCCTGAATAAAGAAAGCATGCAGATCTCTCCACAGACTCAGCAGAGATCAATCTAGAACACGTCTAAGCTAGAGGATGCCAGCAACTGACTGAAATCCCCAGGAGACAAACTCCCTTTGGAGTCACAATGCCTCTTGTCCATGATCAGGTTTTAACCCTGATACTGTAGATCTACTGGGGAAGACAAGTGCATGCAGCAGAAACCCTAAGACACAGCCTCATACATTCATTCAGGTGAAACACCAGTACACATAAAATAAGCAAATAAACCATTTCATAAAAGAAAAGAAAAGAGCCGGGCAGTGGTAGCACACACCTTTAATCCCAGCACTTGGGAGGCAGAGGCAGGCAGATTTCTGAGTTCGAGGCCAGCCTGGTCTACAGAATGAGTTTCAGGACAGCCAGGGCTACACAGAGAAACCCTGCCTCGAAAAAAAACAAAAAAAAAAAAAAGAAAAGAAAAGAAAATAGCTGAGGAGCTGAAAAGATGCTCAGCAGTTAAGAGCACTTGCTGCTTGTGAGGCCTGGTACTCAGATCCAGCACCCACATCAGGCAACACACAACTGTCTAAAACTCTAGCTCTAAGGGATCCAACCCTCTGCAGGGCTTCAAGGGCATATGAAAACACATGCAATCACATACATCTAAATAAACAAAATCTTTTTAAAATAGCTATTGAAATATATAGTAATAGTCCAAAGACAAAAGTGAATGAAACACAGCTCCTTCGCTCACATAGAAAGCCGATGAGGAAGTCGGAAGGCTCAGCCCTGCCTCCTGGAGAGGGATGAGAGCTGTAGGTTTTAAGAGCAGACAAGACAGAGCTAGGTTTGTGGGTGTGCATCAAACAATTCTACCTGACAAATTTTACCAAAACAGCCTGTGCAGTGGTGTTCCCAGAGTCCACGGGAAAACTCAAATATGCCCAGTATTGCAAAGTCTGATGTAACTTACAAAAGAGCCTTTTATTCCAGTCCAGACTCAGATCACAGCTTTGCACTCTCTAAGAGCAAGTGATTGAATGTGACCCCCAAGCCCAGACAAAACAAGGTTTCTATACAAAACTGAGAATTCTTAGGATGTTTCAGAGTGAGGGGAGTGAAATGCTATAACCATTTGTTAGGGTGGAACTAAAGCTGTTGAGGGATTAATGTGTGCCTGTTTTGGTGTTATCAGGACTAATTTTATGGCCAGCCATAACTGTCTGTGACCTCTAATTACCTTTTTCTATGATTTAAATGGGGGACACTCTGATCCCCTCTGGGTTTGCTATTTCTTTGAGGCCTCAAGGATAGGCACCTGGAGAGTTCGGCCACTTATCAGAGAATGCAAGCCAGTCCTGGTGACACTGAGACTGGGAGGATGTCTCTCGTTAGCAATTGGCTTTAGGAGATATTTTCACTCAGGGGAGTTTATGGGTAATGCCGTTCTAACACTAGTCTGAGTTCTCTCGGAGCTGTCGGGGAAAGGCCGAGGGCAGACGGAGTCCTGTGCTAGCTGCAGCGTAGAGACCAGCTGCTAGCAGATTGCACTTGCCTTGGGCAGGAGAGAAAAGTGGGAAGCTTTCTGCAGGGACAAACTGTCTATACACAACACTGGAGTTTATTAGGTAAGGTTTTAACCACAGAGTGTTAACATTAGTAATTCTGGGGTCACTACATTCCCCTCCCTTCTGTTGGCGACTTTAGTGGCCAATCTTGGACTCTCTACAGACCTAGATTATCCGTGTTAACTGGCTGATATTAGGATCTCATTACCATCCGTTGGATGGTCCCCAATCTCTGTTTTATATATTGTAAAAGCTTATTGATTATGTATGGCCCGAATGTGAGCAGTAATAAAAGGATTATCAGAGGCCCTGTGGTTGTGGAAATAAGGGTAGTTAGCCATGGGGAAGTGTCAAATAGTGAATGATACCAGCTTTTGGAGTTTTGTCTTTCTCTCTGGTGCCTACTTATGCTCTCTCTAACTTTAGCTAGAGAGTCTCTGATGATTCTAGAGTGATTTACATAAAAGCAGCATTCTTCATGCAGGGCAGCACACAACCCTCCCTGCTCCAGGAACACTAAGTCTAATCCTTGCCTGTTCTGCAGGACTACTTCAGCTAGGGAATCTACATTGCGTTCTAAGTGTGGCTGCAATTGATTTTTCTAGGCGTTGGATGTCCCGATCTATGTCTAGTTTTAAACTATTATAGTTTTTTTTCTTGTAACGTCAAAGGCTGCTATTCCAGTGCCTGCCCCAGCTATCCCTGCTCTCAGAATTACAGCCAGTGTTAGGGAAATAGGCTCTCTCTTCTGCCTCATGAGGTCCTCCCCAACACGTTCTATTAGGTTCTTCAGTACTATCTCTTCTGAATAATAGGTTATATGTAGCACTAACTGGACTAGAATACAGAACTCCTTTGCAGTACGGGAATTAAGGATTTCTCCATGAACACATATAATTAACGCTGTTGAACAGGCCCACCAGGCTTGTTCCAGAGGAATGACCCATTTAAAGTGAATGGCGGGTGTTGTTTGATTGCAAAGGTGCTGATGTGACAAGGGAACTTTTCCCAGGCAGGTGCCCTGTCCTGATATGGTCTGTAGGGTTAAGGCCGAGCCTTCTTAGGACCATCTGTGTGTGGTGTCTTTCTCAGACTCATTATATTTGGATATAAATCTAACACCTTCATAAAAAGGGGGGTCTGGCATTATAGCACAGCCGGCAGAGGTTGGTTAGTTCTGGCTGGGAGCCATTTAGAATGTGGAAGATTTTTAATATCATTGACCAGAGCAGATCTGTTGGCTCTGTGTGGTTTAGAAAAGAGTCCGGGGCTTGGAACCCCTGCTGGGGGGAGACTAGGAACAGCAATCGTCATTTTAGAGACTGGCTTTGTTGAGGGTTTTTTCTGGGCAGGACTTCTTAGTACAGGTTTGGGGTTTGCCAGAATCCGGTTTGGCCTTATTGCTACTGGTTGGGGGTTTATAGTGGGTTTTTCCAGGAGCCTGACTGTGAATATGAGTCCAAGATTGCTTCCTCCAATGATGTAAAGCCTGAGACCCCACCTTTTTCTAGCTTTCCAGCCTTTTTTTGTTTCCCTCGGCTGGTGAACTTAAGTAGGACTTTGGAGCCGCTCCCCTGTCAGGTGACTGTGATAAGATCTTCCTTTGATACTTTCCATCTCCCACCAAGAGGCACAATAGAATTGTTCTAGTCCCCAGAGAATCATGGTTCTCTTTCCCCAGGACATATATAAAAAGTCTCCCATCAACACTTGGGATATGAATCATGCAGTCTCTCGGGTGTTGGGCCTTGAGTTATTTGTGCCAGCTGGCACAAATCAAAGATCAAATCTGGGAACCAGGGGAGTCCTGAGTGGCTTTTTCATATTAGCCAATTGGGCCTGAAAGGAAAAATTAAGTTATAAAGCTTGTAAATGATCACAGGCTGAAGGAAAAAAACAGTAGGCCAAGCCTGCACCAAGCCAGTAAATATTCAAGCAAGCAAGCTGTTAGATGTCCCAAGGACTGACAGGTCAGGAAGACATAAAACATAAAGATAGAATAAAAATGCAAGGACATGTCTGGGGCCCAGATATACAAGGACGTGCCTAGGAGGTCACTGAGTAATGGGCCATCTGGACTTCTTAGATATAGTTTAAGGTCAGCCAGAAACTCCCGAATAGGAACTCAAAGTTGTCAAGGTGCCCCCTCCCCCATTGGAGTGGCGGATTCCACTGTAGCGCTATCCCTTAGGGCCATAGGGCCACCCCCAGGTGACCAGGATGATTTACAACTTCTGTAATACTGGCCTTTTTCCTCCTCTGATCTTTACAACTGGAAAACTAATCACCCCCCTTTTTCAGAAAACCCAGCTGCTCTTACAGGCCTGATCGAGTCCTTGATGTTTTCCCATCAGCCTACTTGGGATGACTGTCAGCAACTTTTACAGACCCTGTTCACTACAGAAGAAAAAGAAAGGATACTTCTAGAAGCTCGGAAAGATGTCCGAGATGGAGCCGGATGCCTGGTCCAGACCCCCGCTGAAATGGAGGAGGGATTCCCTCTGACTTGTCCCCAGTGGGACTATAATACAGCACAAGGCAGGGAGAGGCTGTTCAATTATAGGCATGTCTCAGAGGTGCCGCAAGATGGCCCACCAATTTGGCTAAGATAAGAGAGGTTATGCAGAGGATGACAGAACCCCCATCAGTGTTTTTACAGAGACTCATGGAGGCCTATAGGAGATACACTCCTTTTGATCCCACGTCTGAAGGGCAACGGGGATCTGTGATCATGACCTTTATCCATCAGTCAGCCCCTGATATTAGAAGGACGTTACAATGGATAGAAGGATTACATGATTTTACTCTACAAGATGTAGTTAAGGAGGCTGAGTAAGTTTATCATTAAAGGGAAACTGAAGAAGAAAAACAGGAAAGGGAAAAGAGGGAGAAGAAGGAAGAGGAAGACAGAAGAGACAGGAAACAGGAAGAGAATTTGACTAGGATACTGGCCGCAGTAGTAGATAGAGATAGGAGGGAAAGGATCAGACAGGTAGGGAACCTGGGGGACGACAAAAGGCAGGGACCAAGGAGACCCAGAAGAGACGGAGAATGATATCCCGTAGAAAAAGATCAATGTGCATACTGCAGGGAAAAGGGCCATTGGATCAAAGAGTGCCCAAAAAAGAAAGCGAGGGACCAAGGTAATGGCACTGGAGAACAATGAAGATTAGGAAGGACGGGGCTCGGCTCCCTTCCCCAAGCCTAGGGTAACCTTAAAAGTGGAAGGGACCCCCATGAGTTTCCTGGTTGACATGGGGGCTGAATACTCAGTGCTTAAAACCCCCTTGGGAAAGGTAAAAGATAAGAAGACCTTAGTAGTTGGGGCCATGGGGCAAAAATCATACCCATGGACCATCTCTCGGACTATGGATCTGGGAAAGAGCCAAGTGACTCACTCATTTTTAGTTATTCCTAAGAGCACTACACCTTTACTAGGGAGAGATTTATTAACAAAATTAAAAGCTCAGATTACCTTTGCCCCTTCGAGACCAGAAGTGTCCTGGGGAACTGAAGCACCCCAGGCCTTGGCATTGTCCTTACAATTAAAAGAAGAATATCAACTGTACCAAGGTAAACCAGAAAAACACCCAGAAAAACTGCAGGACTGGCTCACTCAGTTCCCTCAAGCCTGGGAAGAAACAGGAGGAATGGGAATGGCAAAGTATGCCCCCCCCCCCGGTGGTAATTGAACTTAAGTCTGGGACCACTCCTATAGGGGTCCGACAATATCCCATGAGCAAAGAAGCTCATGAGGGTATACGCCCCCATATCACTAGATTACTTCAACAAGGGATCTTAGTCCCATGTCAGTCTCCTTGGAATACCTCCTTACTTCTAGTAAAGAAACTGGGAACAAATGACTATCGTCCGGTGCAGGACCTCAGAGAAGTCAATAAAAGGGTACAAGATATCCACCCCACAGTGCCTAACCCTTACAACTTACTTAGCACTCTGCCACTTGAGCGGATATGGTATATGGTCCTAGATCTTAAAGATGTGTTCTTCTGCCTAAGACTGCATTCTAGTAGCCAGCCTTTGTTGTCTTTGAATGGCGGGACCCTGAAAATGGAAGAGCCGGGCAGCTCACCTGGACCAGATTGCCTCAAGGATTCAAGAATTCACCCACCTTGTTTGAAGAAGCCCTGCATCGGGACCTTGCCTCTTTCCGGATCAAAAACCCTCAGGTAACTGTCCTACAATATGTAGATGACCTTTTGATCACTACAGAGACGCATGAAGAGTGCAAACTTGGAATACAGAGGATCCTGGCTGAGCTAGGTGAGTTGGGGTATCGGGCTTCAGCAAAAAAGGCACAGTTATGCCAGACAGAGGTGACCTATTTGGGGTATACTCTGAAGAATGGACAATGTTGGCTCACAGAAGCTCGGAAACAGACAATGATGCAGATCCCAACCCCAACCACCCCTTGCCAGGTAAGAGAATTCCTGGGGACGGCAGGGTTCTGTAGACTCTGGATTCCGGGGTTTGCCACCTTAGATGCTCCACTATACCCCCTGACAAAAGAAAAGGGGGAGTTCATTTGGACTAAAGAACATCAATTGGCTTTTGAAACCCTCAAAAAGGCATTGCTACAGGCCCCTGCCTTAGCTTTACCAGACTTAAGAAAACCTTTTACTCTCTATGTTGATGAGAGAAGTAGGGTAGCCAGGGGGGTCCTCACTCAAACTCTGGGACCCTGGAAATGACCGGTGGCTTACCTGTCAAAAAAAACTAGATCCTGTGGCCAGTGGCTGGCCATCCTGCCTGCGAGCAATAGCAGCAACGGCCATGCTGGTGAAGGATGCTGATAAACTGACTATGGGCCAAAATGTGACAGTAATAGCTCCCCATGCACTTGAGGGTATCATCCGACAACCACTGGATCGTTGGATGACAAATGCCCAGATGACACACTATCAGAGTTTATTGCTGACTGAACGAGTGACTTTTGCCCACCTGCCATCCTCAACCCAGCTACCTTACTCCCTGGAACTGCTGAGACCCTGGTACATAGGTGTGAAGAAATATTGGCGGAAGAAACAGGGACTCAATCAGACTTGGCTGACAAACCATGGCCTGGGGTGATGACTTGGTTTACAGACAGAAGCAGTTTTGTAGTGGAAGGCAAGCACAAGGCTGGGGTGGCAGTGGTAGATGGAAAATCAGTCATATAGGCCAGCAGCCTGCCAGAGGGAACATCAGCCCAAAAAGCAGAGCTTATTGCTTTGATCCAAGCTCTAAAACAGGCAAAAGGAAAGGCTATTAACATATATACTGACAGCTGATACGTGTTTGCAACTGCCCATATTCATGGAACAATTTACAGACAACGTGGGCTGCTGACCTCTGTTGGCAGAGACGTTAAGAACAAAGAAGAAATTCTTAGTCTCCTAGAAGCTATTCATTTGCCCCGTAAGGTAGCCATCATTCATTGCCCCAGACACCAAAAAGGGGAAGGACTAATAGAGAAGGGAAATCAGATGGCAGACCTTACCGCCAAAGAGGCTGCTCAAGGACCTATGATCCTCACAATAGCAGAGGGAGGATTGGGAGGATTAAGAGCCCCCCCTGGTGAGATATCTCTCTCCCCGGACAAGGGACTCACTTACTTGACCGGAATTCATGCTCTCACCCATCTGGGGCCAAAAAAGATGGTCGAACTGGTTAAGAAATCTCCTTACCACATACCCAAGGTAAAAGAAGTGGCAGAAAAATTAGTAAAGAACTGTAAAGCCTGTGCTCTAACTAATGCTGGGGTTAACAAACTTCAAGAAGGAAAACACCTGCGAGGAGATCGGCCTGGGACCTACTGAGAGACAGATTTTACTGAGGTAAAATCTGCTCGATATGGAAACAAATATCTACTAGTGTTTGTAGATACTTTTTCAGGATGGGTCGAGGCTTTCCCCACCAAGAAAGAAACAGCTAACGTGGTGGCCAAGAAGATACTTGAAGAGATTTTCCCTCGGTTCGGGATACCTAAGGTAATTGGGTCAGACAACGAGCCTGCCTTCGTCGCCCAGGTAAGTCAGGGAATGGCCAGACAACTGGGGACAGATTGGAAAATACATTGTGTTTACAGACTCCAGAGCTCAGGACAGGTAGAGAGGATGAATACAACCATAAAAGAGACCTTGACTAAATTGTCTTAGAGACCAGAGGAAATGATTGGACAGCTCTCCTCCCTTATGCCCTGTTCAGGGTCCGGAACACTCCGGTATTACTGGGCTGACACTGTATGAATTGATGTTCGGGACACCACCTCCTATCTATGTGACCTTAGAAGCAGGTGCATGCCCTGATGATCCCTCTATTCCCACATCTCATCTTCTAGCCTGGCTAAAAGCTCTTGAAATCGTAAGAAGAGAAGTCTGGGAACAGCTTAAAGATATCTACGCCGCAGGCGATCTGAAAGTGCCTCATCAATTTCAAGTGGGAGCTGGAAACCTTGAGCCCCAGTGGAAAGGACCGTACCTGGTACTGCTGACCACCCCCACTGACGTCAAGGTAGACGGGATTCCTGCCTAGATCCACGCGTCCCATGTAAAAAAGGCACCCCCCGAGACTGCCCAAGATGAGTGGGTTTTGGAAAAGTCTGACAATCCTCTTAAGTTGCGCTTGCGCCACAGGGGCAACTCCAAGCAGAGATCTTAACCCGCATACCCCAGCTCAACTGACCTGGGAGATATTAAATGGGGAAGAGATAACCGTGTGGTCAAAAACCACAATACAGGCTCTGTGGGCCTGGTGGCCTGATCTCATGCCCAATCTCTACAAACTAGTGGCAGGTCACTTACTTGGGATATCCCCGACCACTTTGATCTCCACCAACCCCTAGATGAAAAACAATGTGTCCCAAACGGAATAGGGAGCACATTCGGGTGTTCAGGGCAGTTTTACCGAGCAAACCTCCGGTCTGCAGAGTTTTATGTCTGTCCCGGTCAGGGCCATGGAATAAGAATGAGATGCAAGTGTAGGGGGGGCTTCAGACTTCTATTGTGCAGATTGGGGCTGTGAGACTATGAGAGACGCCCACTGGAATCTATCCTCCACCTGGGACTTGATCACGGTAAAACGGAACAGTACCTATGATAGGCCAAATCAGGGGGAAAGAGATAGTTATAAATATCTTGAAAGTGGATGTGCAATGTCCCTCACTCCCATTGGACCCTGTAGGGGAAAATACTGCAATCCCACAGTCATAAAATTCACCAACAAAGGGAAGAAAGATCGTCGAGGGTGGCTTAAAGGAAACACATGGGGCTTATAATTATATGCTCCAGGAAAAGACCATGGATTAATTTTTAGAATCAAACTGACTGTGGTAAGTCTTCCCCCAGTACCGATAGGACCTAACAAGGTTCTCCCTGAGCAAGGCCCCCCCCCCAACGAAACCAAAGCCCCTGGCCCTGCAAATCGTTCTACCAGTCCCAGTGACTGTGAAACCCCTCCATACCTCCACTGCCCTCCTAACCCCCTCAACCATTGTTCCTGCGAGCCCGTCAACAGGGCAAAGTCTGTTCAACCTAGTCAGGGGAGTTTTTTATGCCCTTAACCAAACAGACCCAGAAGCTACTATCGACTGCTGGTTGTGTCTGTCCTCAAGCGCCCCATATTATAAAGGAATTACCATCAACGGGACCGTTAATAAGACCAGTAGCCATACTTCCTGCTCATGGGGAACAGGAAAAAGGTCGACTTTGATGGAGGTAACAGGAGAAAGCCCTGGTCTCTGTATCGAAACCCTCCTCCATCTCACAGACACTTGTGTGGTCAGATTTATGTCATATCCCAAACTGATTCTAACTATTATCTTGTACCATCTCCAGTGGGCTGGTGGGCAGGTAGCACTGGGCTCACTCCGTGTGTGCCAACCAGTGTTTTCAATTCATCCCACGATTTTTGTGTTATGGTTCAGCTTCTACCCCGTGTATATTATTATCCTGCTGACCATCTAATGAATGAATATACTACCCTCAGGTATAAAAGAGAACCCGTCACATTTACTTTAGCAATGCTTATGGGAACTGGTGTTACAGTGGGGAACTGGAAGTGGGGGTGGGGATTGGTGTGGCTGCCATAATTGAGGGGAAGCAAGGAATTTCTTCCTTAAGAGAGGCTGTAAATGAAGATTTAAAAATGATAGAAAAGTCCATCAATGCTCTAGAAAAGTCTTTGGATTCCTTGTCTGAAGTAGTGCTGCAAAACAGAAGGGGTTTAGATCTGTTGTTCTTAAAAGAAGGAGGATTGTGTGCCGATCTGAAAGAAGAGTGCTGCTTTTATGCAGATCACACTGGAATAGTTAGAGATTCCATGCAAAAATTGAAGGAAAGACTATCAAGAAGAGAACGAGATCGAGCAGCCCAACAGAGATGGTTCGAGTCGTGGTTTTCAAAATCACCGTGGATGCCTACTTTGTTTTCCGCTCTGGCTGGACCATTGCTTATTATATGCCTAGCCTTGGTTTTTGGGCCCTGCTTAATAAATAAAGGTATAGCTTTTGTTAAAAACAGAGTAAATGCAGTACAGCTTATGGTTCTTCAGAGACAATATTGGTCTATAGTTCAAGAAGAGTGTGAGTCCTATTCTCCTGTTGAAGATTCGGACCTCTGAAATTCTAAGATTAGAATTAGTTAGTAAAAGAAGGGGGGATGAAAGGAAAAATTAAGTTTAAAGCTTGTAAATGATCACAGGCTGAAGGAAAAAAACAGTAGGCCAAGCCTGCACCAAGCCAGTAAATATTCAAGCAAGCAAGCTGTTAGATGTCCCAAGGACTGACAGGTCAGGAAGACATAAAACATAAAGATAGAATAAAAATGCAAGGACATGTCTGGGGCCCAGATATGCAAGGACGTGCCTAGGAGGACACTGAGTAATGGGCCATCTGGACTTCTTAGATATAGTTTAAGGTCAGCCAGAAACTCCAGAACAGCACCCCCCCCCCTTAGGAATTTTCCACTCTGGTCTGCATGTACACTAACTAGCTGATATTTGTAGTGACCAATCATGTATAGCCATTCTAATTCCTTTGTTCCTTTAGCCCTATTTCCTATATAAGCCCTTAACTCTTGAGTTTCGGGGTCGATTTCTCTGTCTCCTGTGAGAGATACGTGTCGACCCAGAGCTCTGATATTAAACAGCCTCGTGTGTTTGCATCAAGACGGTCTCTCGTGTTTCCTTGGGTACACGTTCTCCTGGGACTTGAGCAGGAGTCTCCCTACGGGGGTCTTTCAGGCCCAGTAACTCATTTCAGGATTTTCAATTGTTCAAGTGTCAGGCAGCACTCATCTACTTTGGTTGTGTCTGTATGACAGGCCTAAAAACCTGATCATGGACCTAAGGCATACGCTTCAAAAGGAGTCAGTCTCCTGAGGTAGTCAGTTGCTGACATCTCCTAGCTCAGATGTGTTCCAGATTGGTCTCTGCTAAAGTCTGTGGAGATATCTGCGTGCTTTCTTCATTCAGGCATAAAGGTGCCCTAAGAAATATTTCGTATTAGCTAAACTGAGATTAAACATTATTTCCTGGCCTCCACAGTGTTTAAATAATCCTAATTGATTTCCTAGGTATAATTAGCTTGGAATCTTTACAAAGAAGCTGTCTTACCAGACAGGGTGTCTCCAGAGTTAGAGATAGCAGTTAGGCACTAATTTTCAGAGCAGTCCCACTCAAAGCAGAATTGTTTTATTAACCAGAGAGAAGTTGTAGGGCTTCCATCACTAATTATCAGTGGTACAGCCAAGGAATGCTAGTATACGACCTTCAGCTGCTTGCCTCAGACAGACTCAGAGAATTTATTTTGGGGCTACCAAAATAGCCCAGGAAGAAGGACATCACTGTTCCTCCACTTTGCACCTGGCTGCTTGTTCTCATTGACCTTGATATGGCCATCTCCTGCCTACGTGATTTCTGCTACTTGCCCTGTTTCTGTATACTATATAAGCCTGATTTTTACTTTGTACAAATTGCACTCAGATACCACACTCCCTTGTGTCGTCTCTGTTTGTCACTCACCAAATTCTTTGCCCACCAGGCCAGAACTCTTATCACCCCGCTGAACAAGGGGTCCCCAAAGCAACCCAGTTTGTGACAGATGGCGCCTAAAGTGGGGCTCTGGCCAGGTAAGCTATCTCTTATTCTCCTTTTCTCTTTTTCTTCTTTTGCTTCTCTGTCCCTTAACGACTTACACTAAATCTTTTAACAACTTACACTAAATCTCTCAGCAACTTCTCTTGTAACTCTTTTAACTTTTATAATATTAAGACACAATCATAATTCAAACAAAACCCAGTTTTTTAAACCTTCTATTGATTTTAAAATCAGTATCAAGAGCATTACTGTCACATTATAAAGTTTAGCTGCCAATTCTTACATATAAATGCACTACAGTGCAATTTTGAATACATCATAAACTAATTTTCTGTTACCAATATTACAAGCAAAAAGCTGCTGTCTCCTTTAAGAGCGGCTTATACAGACACTCAGCCTCTATCAGGGCTTTTTCAGTTGTGTTCAACTTCTAGACACAGCACAGTGGCTTATCAGTTCTTGTTGTGCTAATTGAGACTACCTTTAAACAAGTTAAGCTTAATCAAAGTTTTAACCATTTTTTTTTAGGCTTATGTGGGTTTTTGGTCTCTGAATGGAGATGTGGGCTGGGAGCAGCAGCACATGCTGCCAGTAAAAACAGCAAGCTTAGGACTGAGTTAATTTTAACTTAGGATTAGTGCCCTTCTGAACTCTCCATTCCCGTGGCGGCTATGAAGTCTGGCTCTTCTTCTGGGGAGAAGGTGTTGGCTGGTTTCATGTGAGAGCAGTGTACCCAGGCAGTGATCCCATGTACCTTCATAGCCGTTGGCGTTGTTGACAAAATGACATACAGTCCTTTCCAGTGAGGCTCTAATGCTTTCTGGCAAAACCTCTTCACATAGACCCGGTCTCCAGGTTGAAACTTATGTGGCTCAATTTTAAAAGGGGTTAGTCCTAATCAGTAAGGAGAGTTCCTTACCCTGTATAGGACAAAGGGAAGGAGTCTTACCAAGTCTATGCCAGTCTCTAGGGCTAATTTAACTAAGGTTTCCCGGATTGTTCAATTCATTCTTTTAACCTATCCTGAATTCTGGGGCCTATATGCACATTGTAATTTTCAATCTGTCCCAATATATCTCACTACATCCTGGCTTACCTTGGACACAAAAGCTGGTCCATTGTCTGACCCTATCATATGTAGGAATCCATACCTGGGTAGGATATCTTCTAGTAACTTCTTAGCCACTACCTTTGCAGTCTCTGTCTTTGTTGGAAAGGCTTCTGTCCATCTGGAGAAGGTATCCACGAACGCCAATAAGTACGTGTAGCCATACTTTCCCCCTGGATCTCTGTAAAATTAACTTCCCAGTAGGCTCCCGGTCTCTTACCTCGCAGAGGTGAGCCAGGATGTTTGGCAGTGTTGTGGGTGTTGGTCAATTGACAAACTTTACAGCTCGATACTATATCTTCAATTGTACACTACACGTTTCTAAAAGTTACTTTAGATTGTCTCACTGCCTCTGTCATCCTTTTACTCCCATGTGAGTGACTCTATGGATTTTCCCTGGGATAGATTTTACCAGGGAGGTAGGTAATATTAGTTCACCTTCAGCTGTCTGCCATCAGCCCTCTGAACACTGGCTCTTGGGCTGATTTTTAGCCCATTCAAGTTCTTCTTCTGTATATGCTGAACGTCCCGGTAGGTTTGGGTTGGGTGGTTCTGGTAGAGTTGCGGCTAACACAAAGGCAGCTGTTTCATTTAAGGCAACCTCTTTGGCAGTCTTGTCAGCCAAGTTGTTACCTCTGGCCACAGCTGTGACTCCTTTTTGATGGCCTGAACAGTGTTTGATCACCACTCTCTTTGGCAACCAGAGGGCTTCCAGTAATTGTAGGATTTCATCTTTGTTTTTGATACTTTTTCCTTCTGCAGTTAGGAGTCTTCTCTTCTGGTATACGGCCCCATGTATGTGGGCAGCTGCAAATGCATACCGACTATCTGTGTGGATGTTGACAGCCAGCCCTTTTTCTATGGTAAGGGCCCGGGACAGTGCTATCACTTCAGCTCTTTGTGCTGAGGTACCTGGAGGGAGACACTGGGCCCAAATTACCTTTGTTTCTGTGGTCACTGCCACTCCTACCCTCCTCTGTCTTTTTCGAATGAAACTGCTTCGATCCTTAAACCAAGTCCACTCTGCCCCTGGCAAGGGTGAGTCTTTGAGGTCTGGTCAAGTACTATGTGCTTGTGCCAAGATTTCACTGCTCTGGTAGAGTGGGTGATCCAGGTCCAGATCAGGGGGGAAGGTTGCAGGATTTAAGGAAGCAGGCATCTGGAAAGTAATTCTGCCAGAATTGATTAGTAAGGTTTGATAGTGAGTCATGCGGGCATTACTGAGCCACCGATCTGGTGGCTGTTTGAGTACCCCCTCAATTGCATGGGGGTGGTCACTGTTAAATTATGCCCCAAAGTTAGTTTATCTGCACCTTTAACCAGTAATGCTGTGGCTGTGATGATGCACAGGCAGGGTGGCCATCCTGCTGCCACTGGGTCTAATTTTTCTGACAGATAGGCTACAGGCCATTTCCATGGTCCCAAAGTCTGAGTCAGGACTCCTTTGGCTTTTTCTTTTCTTTCATCAACACCCAAGTAAAATGGTTTTGTGATGTCTGGAAGCCCCAAAGCAGGAGCGGACAGTAGGGCCTGTTTTATTTTGTCAAAGGCCTTTTGATGGTCCTGAGTCCAAGCAAAGTTTTTAGCCTTTCTGGTGACCTCATATAAAGGTTTGTCTATTTCAGCAAAACCTGGAATCCATAATCTGCAAAAGCCCTTGGACCCCAAGAATTCTCTCACCTGTCTTGAGCTCTAGGGGTGAAGCTCCTTTTTTGCTGTGGAGAGCCACCATTGGCCCTCTTTCAGAATGTAGCAAAGATATGTAACCTCAGTTTTACAGAGCTGTGCCTTTTTGGCCAACACCTGATATCTCATATTTCCCAGAGTCTGTAGGAGACTCTGGGTCCCTTTTTTGCATCTTTCTTTAGTTTCTGCTGCAACAAGAAGGTCATCTACATATTGGACAAGAGTTATGTCTGGGTTATTGACTCTGTACTCACCCAGGTCTTCATGTAGAGCTTCGTCAAAAATAGTGGGGAACTTCTTGAGGCAGGCGAGTCCAGGTAAGTTGTCCATTACTGCCTTTTTCAGGATCATGTGATTCAAAGGTAAAATATTTCTGGCTCTTGAGGGCCAAGGGTAAGCCAAAGAAAGCCTCTTTTTTAAGTCCAGGATAGAATATCATTTTAGATCTGGAGGTAGAGAGCTCAACAAGGTATAAGGGTTAGGCACAGTAGGATGTATGTCCATTACTCTGCAGTTAACTTCTTGCAGATCTTGGACAGGACAGTAGTCATTGGACTTTGGCTTTTTCACAGGCAATAATGGGGTGTTCCAGGCTGACTGACATGGCCTGAGGACTCCTATGGCCAGTAGTTTTCAGATATGGGAGGTGATCCCCTTCCGTGCTTCTTGGGGCATAGGATATTGGCAGACTCACACTGGATCAGCTCCTAGTTTGAGCTCTACAAATACAGGGGGATGATGTTTTGCTAGTTCCATTCCTCCAGTCTCTGCCCATGCCTGGGGAAATTTTGCCAGCCAGACATCAAGATCTTGGTCGGGGCTGGCTGGTAATTCATATAATCTATACTCAATCTCAGAGACCAGGTTAAGCATCAGCACCTGGATTGGAATTCCATCCCCGTCTGTCAGCCAGACCTTCCCAGGGTCAAAATGGATCTGGGCTCTCATTTTGGTTAATAAATCTCTCCCCAACAAGGGGTATGGGCATTCAGGGATCACAATAAAGGAGTGGGACACTTGTCTAGTCCCCAAGTCTACTGTCCTTTGGGTAATCCATGAATATTGCTTATTGCCTGTAGCTCCCTGGATTTTTTTTTATTAGATAATGGCCCTTCAGCCTTTACAAGCCCCGAATGTTGGAATCTGGTCTCCACCATGAAGTCTAAAGGCTTTCCCCCAACTCTGAAGGTTACCCTGGGCTCAGGGAGAGGGGGTCCAAACTCCGATGCCTTCAGTCTTCTTCTCTTGCAATAACCATGATTTTGTTTTTAAGCTTTTTCTTTGGGCATTCTCTGGTCCAGTGTCCTTCTTTATAATAGGCACACGATTCTTTCCCAAGGCCGGTCGATGGCTCCCTCCATGTCCTGACTGGTGACTTTCTTTTGGCTCCTTCCCCTCTGCAATGTTCTGGAGCTGGTGCCTCCTTTCATTCTGGCCTGAATTACCATGGTCTAGCAAGATGCTTTCTATTATCTGTGCTTAACATCTTCCCTGCCTTAGCCTTTTTCTCATCTTTGGTTTCTCACTTATGATACACTTTTTCCATCACTCCCACTAAATCTCTCAATGACTTTTCTCCTAATCTCTCTAGTTTCTGCAACTTTCTCTTTATGTCCAGTGCTGACTGGTTTATGAATGCCAGTGCCACCGTGTTTGTGTTTGTCAGATCTTCAGGATCTGAGTCTGTATAACGGCGGAAAGCATTCATAATTCTCTCAAGAAACTCTGCAGGGTTTTGAATATCTCTCTGCCTGACATCACATACCTTAGCCAAGTTTTTGGTCTGTTTAGCAACCTCCTGGAGACCCACTATGAGAGACTGGTGCTGTCCTCAGAGATGCTCCTTATCTTCTCCTATATTGTAATCCCAGGCTGGTCGTCTGAGAGAGAACCCCTCATTGCTGTCAGCTGGATTTTGAGTTGAGTACAATTGGTACCCAAAAGATTTTTCTGAGCCTCTAGGATAATGTGTTCCCTCTTTTCTGTGGTAAAGAGAATCTGCAACAATTGTTGACACTCATCCAAAGTGGGCTGATGGGTAAAGAGATTTGTATCTAATAAACCAATGAGCTCTTTAGGGTTGTCAGAGAATTTGGCAAGTTCTCTCCTCCAATTGTAAAGGTCAGCCATGGCAAATGGCCAGTAGTGATGGACCTGATGTCCTTGGTCAACTTTCAGGCCTGTAGCCCTCAGAGGTAGAGCAGTGGAAATGGAGTCTGCTTCTGGTGCAGCAGCCTGAGGGAGTGCCACTGCTCGCCTACTTCTTGTCCTTTGGGCTGGGCCTCCTCTATCTCTGATATGGACACTATAGGGACTTGGGGTATCCTTCCTGGTAAATACATGGGTAGTAGGGTTGGTGCAGGGACCACTGGTTTTGCTGAAGGAATATTTGGGGTGGGTATACCTGCTCCCCTCCCACCAGCCAAGGCATGGGTGGAACTAGCAGGAACTCTAGTCGTGGATGTATTTGTGGATAACCTGTTGCTAACCATGGAACTTGTCCTAGCTCAGCTTGTAGGAATGCAGGCAGCAGAGGAGGCTCAGACAGAGGCTACACCGCAGCTCCCAGTGGTCCAACTGGCAGGAGTGTTAGCAGAGGTAGGACCACACCTCCAGCTACCGAAGACATGGACAAAGGCTGCACCACACTGCCAATGGCTATCTGAGGCACTGGTCTCAGGAAGAGGCTCTCCAGAGTCAAGAACAAGTAACCCACGCATCAGTTCAAATCACCTCAAATCACCGGCACACTCTTCCAGGCAGGGAGCCTCCGGTCTGTAGACCTTCAATCACCAAAACCCAGCCAGTGTTCCAGGTCTCTACTTCAGGAGCTGAGACAGGCCACTGCGTCCCCAAAGCCCAGGCCTTCTGTCTCAAAGAGGTCTGTGTCTCTAGGGCCTATTCTCTGAAAGTCGCCATCTTAAGCCCAGTGCAGCAGAGACCCTCTGGATCACCTCCTACAAACTCTACCCTCCCTACCAGAACTTCCCAGACTTTAGAGGTCTGGCTGGCCGGAAGCCAGGTGTGTTCTCCTGTCCTGAACCCCAGGAACCCCTTGTGGAGTCTGCTCTCCCCTAGTTGGAGAGACCAGAGGAACCCAAGGCCTCGTTCAGCCTTCAGTGTATCCAATAAAGCCGAACCCTGAGAATCTTGTGTTTGTGTCTACTATGCCCACAGGATGGAATCAAGGCTATGGGATATGGCCAGTCCCACAACCCTTCCCCTTAGCACTTGAGTACATGCTGGTACCTGATGCTTAGAGACCTCTACAAGGCCCTTCTCATGTTTAATTCAAGCCTGTGGACAGATAATTGGAATCAAAGATTAGGCCAATGGATCTATCTCTCCAGGGACAGCCTGGGTTGACCAGGATGCAGCAGCTCATTCTGCACACAGGGAAGGACATTGCTAGCAACTCAGTATAGGAGAGCACAAGTATCCCATGCACAGACAGGAAACTAGAAGGCTCCTCCAGAAGGGCTAGAGAGACGCGCTCTCAGCAAACACTGGGCAGCTCACAATTGTAATTCCAGTTCCAGGGGATCCAATGCCCTCTTCTGTCTTCAGTGGGCAGACACACACACACACACACACACACACACACCTATAAGAGAGAGACAGAGACAGAGAGACAGAGGGGGAGGGGGAGGGCAAAGAAGGCAAAAGGAGGAGGAAAAAGGGAAAAGAGGAGAGGAAGGAGGGGGAGGGGAGGGTTAGAAGAGAGGAAGGAGAGGGGAGGGGAGGGTTAGAGGAGAGGAAGGAGAGGGGAGGGGAGAATTAGAGGAGAGGAAGGAGAGGGGAGGGGAGAATTAGAAGAGAGGCCAGGTACAGCACATAGAAGACACCTGTTGGGGAGCAACTGCCACGCATCACTTCGATGCTCCAGAAATGGACTTCAAGCCATAAGAAAGAGTCCAATCAGCCGCGGAGGATGCTGTCAAAGTGGGGACTGATTTCTTCATAGTAGGATATTAGGAGGCAGTGAATCTGTTTTGGCGTGTCTGTCCTCGACATGACCTGGGAGAAACCACTTCCTCCCAGGAGTAACACATAAAGGCCCGGCTTGTACAAGTCTGCGTATGTCTCCTGAAGAAGGGACTGTCCCAGTCCGAAAACTTTTAATTCAAGATTTACTGATCTTCAGTAATCTCTTCCAGCTCCACCTCCCACACCCCACACAAAGTTGGCAGCTTCGTCGTCTTTCAGGGCTAGGACGCAGTTCTGATCCAGGGTTCCTTGACAGCGCGTCCCGCAAGTGCTAATGCGCATTGGCGTCCTGCGCTCAGGCAGAGAGCGCCCAGGAGCGCGGCGCGTGCGCACTGAGTGCCTCCGAGGCCATTCAGTCACCGGAGCACAGATCAGCTACCTGAGGCGATTTGAGTGATGGCGAGTCCACTGTGCTGAGAGGGGTCCGCAGTCTTCAGGGAAACTGTAGCGCCAAGCTCCGCAGCTTTCGGAGTCCCGGCAAGGTATGTCCTGGGTTCCCCGGGGCTGGCGGTGAAGGCGCGGTCAGGATGGGCCGGCGCCGGGATGTGGAGCTGTACCGGGCCCGTTCCCGTTGTACGCGCTTCGGATAGACCCCAAGACTGGGCTGCTCATTGCTGCGGGCGGAGGAGGAGCTGCCAAGACCGGCATAAAGAATGAGAGGTGAGAATGCAGGGCCACTGGGAACAGATTATACCGTGGCAGAGGGCGATTCCGGGGTGACCAGGAGATGCAGAGGTGAGCCGTATCCCTGCTTTAGACCCTGCCCGTTTCTAGTGGGAACACCCAGGATTGCCACCCCGGTGCTGGTTTCTCCTGAGCAGAGAGGTTGAGACATCCAAAATTAGACTGAAAGCTGTGCAGATCTGCGAAGGCTTGCCTGCCCACCCCCGCCGGATTATGGGAGCTGGTCCAGGGCTCGTACTCTGGCCTCTTCCAGGAGGGCACATTGTTCTGTCTGTC
>JADRCD010236238.1:0-43953 GCA_019843815.1 Montemys delectorum | reverse complement strand
CCCTTGTTCATCCCCTTTAAAATAAGCATATAAATTATTTTATAGGAACCCTTGAACTTGTAAAGATAACTTTGATTTTTAAATAACTGGAGTTTTTATACAACTGTGGGACTTTCAAAAGTAGGATTGTGTACTATGATATTAATGTGCCATCTTGAGAATAAACAAGTTAGTTATGGTTGAATAGTGATATATTTGTGTGTCAAGTTGAGAAGGGGTTGTTAGCAATCCTTTTAGGCTCTACTCCACAGTTACCTGGCAACAGCCAGGTATGCCTGACCCACTATAAAAGGGGTTGTTTCTAAATCTGAGTTATGGCAACAACATTGTGTTTTATAAAAAAAGAAAAAGAGGGCCAAGGATATGTTTGTAGAAGCCAGCCATACAATGGATATGGTATGGATTAGAGTTTATTTAAGGAATGGGAAGGGGAGTTGAAGGGAGAGCAGAGAGGAGAGAGAGGAGAGGCCAGCCAGGAGAAGGGGCAGGAAGAGCAAGGGCAGAGAGTAAGAGGGTAAGAGAGTGAGGAGGGGGTCACATCTTGAGAGGCCACATGGAATTCCAGCCATATTGGATCCCATGCTAGACCTATCCACCCAAATACCTGTGGACTGGTAAGCTCCCTGCACTGATCAGTGTAAATGACCCCTGGTCCCAAGGGAGAGCTGTTGAGCGCCTAGCCATCCTGTGGTGTTCTTGCGGATGGAGGTATTCACAGACGTGACTGGTTATCTCACTGACTCTTTGTTCTAGGCCCTCTACCCTTGGGTGAGCTCTTTCTCTCCCCCTCGAGATGCTTTTCTCTCTAGGCTTCTCTGCTGAAAAAATTCCTAGGCTGGGCCTAGGTAAACGGCACCACTGATCATGGCACTAGCCCAACCTCTGTTATTTTAATTAATACATGGCATTTAGATGACAATTTATTCTTCCCAGAATTCTGACTACATTGACAGCTAGAAAACAGACCTCTAGCTCCTTATGGCAAGGTAATCCACATCTTATTAGCTCAATAGTCAATTTGTTAACTAGCCAAGACTGCCAGATCTGTTATCAAAGTCAGGCAAGTTTGCCTTACACACAGACTTCATGATAAATGATACACAAGTTCCTACATAAGCTTTCACAGATTAACCTTCTGTTGCTTCCTTATCTAAACTCAGTTTCCAGAGACTAAATGCTTCATATTTCCTCTCCTTGCTATGTCACTGTCCTAACATTAACCCAGAGTTCTTATAAATTAGCGTAACCCTAATAAAACATTCCACTATGTGATCCAGTTTCATAATCACACATTCACTTTCCTTTGGTTGTCTTCTAACTAAAGACTTAAAGTGTTGCTCCTGTTAAATCTACACTATCAGCTATCATACGCAAATATGTTTCCTTTGTTGTCTTTTAACTATGGATTTAAGGTATTTCTCATGCTAAATCTATATGATCAACTATTATATTCACAAGGTCAAGGTTTTGAGTTTCCTTTGTCTTTTAAATGTAAACTTAAAAATGTTTCTTGTTACACTATTCAGTCTCCTAAACAGAAAAAAAAGGCTCTTCTTGTTCCTTCTGCTCCACAAAAGTTTTTTGTCTTCCCTAAGCTCACCTTAAAGACTATTCGTGTTGTTAACAAATGTTTTCTGTAAACTTATAAGCTACGGGAAACTCACTAAGATCAACCTCTCATGGACCAAATAGACTCCATCCAGATAAGTATACCTGCCAATCAATAGCCTAAATCCCCACTTGCTACCTATTCCAAGAGGGTGGGATTTCTGTCGTGTGTAAGCAGCATTCTTCCATGTATGTTGTCTTTGCTTCAGCCCTTGCCTTGACTTCCCTTCCTGATGGACTGAATCATGAAATAATGAAATGAACTCTGTCCTCCACAAGTTGCTTTTGGCCGTGGTATTTTTCATAGCAACAGAAAGTAAGTAGGACAAATTCCATCTCAAAAAATGGCAAAATTTACCAGGCAGTGGTGGCGCAGGTCTTTAATCCCAGTACTTGGGAGGCAAGAGGCAGGAGGATTTCTGAGTTTGAGGCCAGCCTGGTCTACAGAGTGAGTTCCAGGACAGCCAGGGCTATACAGAGAAACCCTGTCTCAAAAAACCAAAAATCAAAAACCAAAAAGAAAAAAGAAAAAAAGGACATGAAACAGGAAAATCAGAAAATAGTGACATGGAAAAGACTCCAAAAAATGAAAATTTACCAAACATACAGAGTATGCACTTCTTAAAACAGACACTGTTAAAGACAAAAATATAATCCAAGGGTAAAACAGTTGCAGGAGATATGCAAATTATAAGAAATACTAGGCAAAAGGAAAGCAGCAGCTACACTACTATCAGACAGAAATGGCTTCTCCAACTACTGTGAATAGACTCAGTTTGCAGTGATAAAAGACAAAATCACAAGGAAGGCACAATAATCCTAAAATAAACGTATTAAATAATTTAGTAAAACACAAAAAAGAACTCTTTACTGTTCTATGAGGCAGTGGGACCTCAGAGAATGGAGTATAAAAATGAGACTAAACTCTCATGCAATGGCCAACTTAATTCCAAGCATCAGGCAATTTATACTCTGAGGGTTAAGAAGAATCACATAAGTAACGTTCCAACAGAACAATCAGATGAATTAAAGATAGTGGAAGAGTTAACATCCTTTGAATAGGAGCTTCCAAAACAAGCAACCATTTGAAAATGCAGGCACATGCCTGCAATTTGAGCACTCCAAAGAGTAAGGAAAAAGATTGTGAGACTGAGGCTAGCCTGGACTTTAAAACAGTCTTAGTTAGGGATACTGTGATGAGACACCATCACCAAAAGCAGACTGGGGAGAAAAAGGTTTATTTCATACATATTTCCATATTAACAGTTCACTATCAAAAGCAGTGAGGGCAGGAACCTAGAAGCAGGAGCTGATGCAGAGGCCATAGAGGGGTGCTGCTTACTGGCTTGATCCTCAGGGATTGCTTTGTGTTCTTTCTTACAGAAGTCAGGACCACAGCCCAGGGGTGGCCCTTCCCACAATAGGCTGGGCCCTAACTGATCACTAATTAAGGACATGCCTTATAGCCAGATCTTATGGTGGCATTTTCTCAGTTGAGGCTCCCTCCTCTCAGGGACTATAGATTAGTTTTATGTCAGTCTGATAGTATGTCAATCTATCTTATTTGTCAGTAGACAAATAAGCCAATGATACAAATGATCCAAGTCATATAACATATCAAAAATTACAAAATAATGTTCTGTGTGTATATAGCATATAGCACAAAATTTGCCATGTGCTAGGTGAGTATCAAGCCTGAACAAATCTCAAAGGATAGCAATTATGGTAATCATTCCAAGTATGTTGCCTGACCACAAAATTCAGTTAAAGGTTAACTAGAAAATTCTGAATTATATTTGAATACTGAACAAAAATCAAGTAACTCTAGAGCCAGGTAGGATATCAAATCAGACACTAGAAAATATTTTAAATAGGATGATATCAACACTTGACACAGAATAATGGAACACATGGAAAACAAAAACACAATGTTGGATTTATGCCCAGATATTTCAAATAAGTATGTTAGATATAAACATATAACATACTGTGTTGTAATTAAGATCAATGGTATTGCTAGTCAGTGGTGGTACATGTCTTTAATCCTAACACTCAGGAGGCAGAGGCAGGGGGATCTGAGTTTGAGGATAGCTTGGTCTATAGAGTGAGTTCCAGGACAGCCAGGGCTACACAGAGAAACCCTATTTCAAATCCACCCACCAACCCCCATCCCCAACCAAAAACAAAATCAACTGTGCTATGTGCTACTGTGGCTACATGGGGATTCTGTCAAACTACCAGAAGACCAGCATCATATATGGTCATCAATGGATCAAAACCCTCCCAGCACTACAGCAGTCTTGGTTCCTCCCATAAGACTATGAGATAAGGGCTGGTGAGATGGCTCAGCAGGTAAGAGCACTGACTGCTCTTCCGAAGGCCCTGAGTTCAAATCCCAGCAAACACTTGGCTCACAACCACCCATAATGAGATCTGACGCCTTCTTCTGGTCTGTCTGAAGACACCTACATTATACTTATTTACAGTAATAAATAAATCTTTGGGCCTGAGTGAGTGAAGCCAACCAGACTGAGTGGGGCCAACCAGGGCGAACCAGAGAGAGTGGGGTCAACTGGAGCGAGCAGAGGTCCTAAAAGTCAATTCCCAACAACCAGATGAAGGCTCACAACTATCTGTACAGCTATGGTGTGTACTCATACACATAAAATAAATAAATAAATCTTTAAAAAAAAAAAAGACTATGAGAATTTTTTTGGGGGGGGGGGGGGGGAGGTTCAAGATAGCATTTCTCTGTATAGCCCTGGCCGTCTCGAACTCAGAAATCCGCCTGCCTCTGCCTCCCAAGTGCTGGGATTAAAGGCATGCGCTACCACTGCCAGCGAGATGAGATTTTGATTCATACTCTGTTGAGGCTTTAGTGTCAAATGTCTGGCACATAATACATATCCAATGAATAAAGATCAGGATTGTCAGTTGGACTTGTTTATAAGGAAAAAAAAAATCTACTTAGGGCCAGTGAGATGGCTCAGTGGATAAAGCACATGACACGTGTTGTGAGGACCCGAGCTGGGTCCTAGAACCCATGTAAGCCAGACGTGGTATCAGGAGTCTGTAATCTCAGTTCTCTGCAGCAAGCTGGGAAGTAGGGACAGGAGAATCCTTGAAGTTTGCAGGCCAGCCAGATTGGCATAAACAGTGTTGAACAATAAGAGACCCTGGCTCAAACAAGGTAGAAGGTAAGGGTCTTACCTGCTTACCTTACCCTTAGCTGCTACATACATATGCTATGCATTCAAACACATGTGTGCACACTCTCCCCCTCTCTCAATTTAAAAAGAAAATATCCAGGTTAAATACACAGAAAGGCTAAAGTCAAAGGAATAAGAAAGTATAAGGTTTATAGCAGGCAAATTCTAACTAAAAGGAAGTTGCTGAAGTTGCATTAACATTAAACAATTAAAAAAATCAGAGTAGAAGAAATATGAACTCTTTAATGATATAGTTAATTAAGATGTAAGACTTTGGATTTGTATGCACCTAGCAATGCATCTTTAATCATAATCATAAACATCAAGTGCATATAACCTCAACCTAACCAGAAGGACACATCAGAAACACGTCTACTCTTTTTGCCGAAGTAATATAAATGAAGGCTGAGTCCATTTTTGACTGTGGACTCCTATAAAGCTTCACCTCTCTCTTCCCATCCCATGTTATACATAATAGAAAAGGTGACAACCAATATTTTCCCCTTCCTTTGGCACAAAAAAGAAGCATCAGACATGCTAGGTTTGTCTATGTACAAGAACTTCCATCCTGGCTGGACCTCTAACTATAATAAAAACCTACGACTGTCCCCTTTCCTTGCTTTCTGCTCAAGACATATTCACCCCCACCCTATGCTGGCCTGGAACTTACTGGAAGGAACTGAAGGAACATGCACACACAGCAAATTTATAATGCTTATGACCCTGTAAGGCATAAAGAAAGCTACCAATTCTTAAAGATCAAAATCACAAAAGCTCCAACCACCATTCCATTAGCAAGGTATCCTCAAATATAATCCCTAGAAGCTACGAACAAAAAGCCTATGTAGCAAAAGGGACTGTGCAGGCATGAATAATGAAGACTTAAGAGTATACTTTGCATATCCAGGTTGTTTAATATATCAAAAGGGTATGAGGAAGCCAGAAGGGCAAGAGTTAGAGATGTGAAAACAGAAGCAAAGGTGTGTGAGACGTGAAGAGTCTTTGCTGTATCTTTCAAGAGGGAAGAGGAATGGAAAACCAGCCTGCCTCCATCTTATGCTTAAAAGCCACTTTCTTTCTTTCTTTCTTTCTTTCTTTCTTTCTTTCTTTCTTTATTTATTTATTTATTTATTTATTTGAGACAGGGTTTCTCTGTCTAGACCAGGCTGGCCTTTAACTCAGAAATCCACCTGCCTCTACCTCCCAAGTGCTGGGATTAAAGGCGTGCGGCACCACCGTCCAGCTAAAAGCCACCTTATAAGTAAAGACAAGGTTCATTCCTCTTTATGCTTAAAGCTGTTTCTCAAGGATTAGGCTATGCCCCACATGTAACCTTAACCATAAATGGATCTATTCTACCTATTTCAAGTACAGCAATCATGTCTTTGTTTCAAAAAGTTGTTTATAACCATCTTGTAAATCTACCTTTGTTTCAAAAGGTTATCTGACCACCTATAATGACCTGTTGTCACGGCTACCTTGTTATACTCTCCTTGAAACCGCGTCATTGTGTCAAGCGGTCACCAGGACTGTTATGCTGATGCTCTGCTCTTATGACCCGACCTATTTCACCCACCAAATCCCTCCACTTGGAAACCTCCTCCCCAAACTATAAAAACCTTGTCTTCCTCGCTGACCTTCTAATGCTGACCTCCTCAACCCATCTTAGGGGAAGGTACCCCATATAAATGAATTAAAAGGATTGCTTTATTTAATTTGGCCATGATGATTTGGGTTGGTGGTCCTCTCACATTAACATTGGCCCTCAGAGAGCACAGATTGCTGGAAAAGCCAAGGACATTGTTCTCCACAGTCAGAACACAGCTCTGCCAGTGCTTCAACTTTGGAACGTAGAGCCTCCAGAACTAAAAGATAGTTATATTGGGGGAGACCTTTTAAAATATAGAAAAAAAATGTATTGTTTAAGTCACTAAATCTGTAGTTATTTTTTTTCCCTAACCATCAACAGGAAACAAAACTATTCTCTATGTGGAAATTAAGTATTCATATATAACCTATTAAAAAGAAACAGCACTGGAAATCAGAAAACTTGCAGAGCCAAATGGTGACAGAACTGCTTCCTGCTATGAGCTGTTCTCCTAACATCAGCATAAAGAAACTCTGAGCCCCAGCCCTCAGCACATGACTGCATTTGTGAATTTCAATTGACCATTCAGATGGTCTCTAGTCCAACCTGCCTGGTGTCCTCACATCTCTCTCCCCAAAAATCTGGACACACAGAGACATACCAGAAATGTGCACACAGAAGGAAAAAAAAAACCAATCAAATGAGAACATGGTAAGAAAGTGGACTTCTGCAGACCAAGGAGAAAAGCTTCAGAGGTAAATCTGAGAAGCAGTTAACTTCTGCTTCTTTAAGCCAACTGATGCCTGCCTCTCGGCTTTTGCAGCCCTGGCAAACTAGACATTTTCTACTAATGGATACACCTAGAAAATAATTTAAGCAGAAATTTACAGTCTCGCATGTACATACAGGAGGAGGGCCTTAAGGCTAAGGGATGAAGCAGCTGGGGCCGGGGGAAGGCAGGGGAGGCTCAGCAGCGATAGCACGAACTGCTCTTACAGAGGACAGGGTTCTAGGGCAGCCACCTAGAACTCAGCTCCAGGGGATTCAACACCTCTGGCCCCCTAGGCACCAGTACTTTTGTGCACATGTCCTCATCCACATTCACATAAACCAAAAATCTTAAAAAATAAATTAGAATGAAAACAGTAAACTCAAAAAAATTTAAATGTATGAATTTTACTGAAGAGATTAAACAAGTCAAAAATTACTTTTTTTTTTCCAAATAAAAGAGCAACAAATCCCAATAAGTGGGAGAGGGTGGGGGGACAGGCATTGGGAGGGGGGAGGCAAAAGGGGTTTGTTCTTGTTTTTGTTTGTTTGTTTGTTTGTTTGTTTTGGAGGAGAAAATGGGAAGGGGAAAATGTACGTGTAAATAAAGAAAATACAAAAAAAAAGTACTATATTGAAAAGGTAATAAATAAATAATTGCCCAATAAAAAAAAAAAAAAAAAAAGAGCAACAAATCTAAGCATCTCTGGTGAAAATGATCAGTATTTAACAGTGAAGGGTCACTATAAATTAGGTACAAGGCACCAACATCTAAGCTCAGTGGCAGAGCTTTTGTCTAGCCTGTGGGAGGGTTTAGTTCCCCAGAACTGAAAATTCAGGACTGAACTAAGCATGCCTCAAATACTAAGATAAAAACTGATACAAAAACTTTGATTAAACAGATAACTTTCTAAAGAAGTATAACTTAACCAAACTTACTGAGAAAAACTAGAATTGAGCTACAACCATGAAATAAAGCTTAAACTGCTTTTTGGTTGGGGCTGAAGAGAAAAGCTAAGTGGTTACAAGCGCTGGCTGCTTTTCTAGAGGACCTCGATTCAGTTCCCAGCACCTGTACAGCAGTTCACAACCCACTGTCCCTCTAGTTCCAGGGGATCTGACACCTACTTCCCCCTCCATGGGCACTGCACACACACTGTGTGAGGACATACACAAAGGCTATTATACACACATAGAAACATTTCTTAATTGGCCAAGGTGACTTCACCAGCTAACTATATTTCAAATATTTAAAGAATAAATAATGAATACCTCTAACTTAAAGGAAAAAAACTTCTACAAATTAGAGAAATACTCAACTCTTTTTGCAAATCTGACAAAAAACCTAATACCCAAATATAAAAGTTTTAATAAAATACATTCCTAAACAAAACATAACAAACTCAACTCAGTCACATAAAATGAAAAGGGTAACCAATCATGCCCTAGTTTTATTTTAGGGATTTAAGACTTTTTTAAAAAGGAACTCAAATGTATTTAGTTAATACATTTCACCACAATCATAGATTATGGGAGATAAATATGATCATCCTCACAACACAAAAGCATTTTACCAAATTCAACACCTATTCACAATACTCTAAGCAAACTTGGAATGGACAGGAATTCTACACGTTTGACTAAGGAACTGACCAAAAACTGAAGGCATAAAGCACACTTATGATGAAAACTTCCAAGATTAGAGGCAGGGGTCATCATGATCAGCTGCATCCAATAACACTGTCTGAAGGTGTTAGTAAAGAAAAAAAAAAGAAAAAAAGAAACAATACTCTTATCACTTTAATGGTTGTTAATGGTTGTTAATGTAAAAAAAACCCAAAGAATTTATGAATAAATTATGAGCCAACTACAACAGCAAAAAGAAATCAATTAAGATAGTATAAAAATACAAAGCATTTAAAACAAAATTTCATAAAAGACTGAGTAGCAAGCAGGCAGGTGTTACCTCAGTGGAGATGCCCATGCAACATGAGGACCCAAGTTCCATTCTTCACAAAGAGGGACACATTAGTGCATGCCTGTAGTCCCAGCCCTCCCATGAGAGGTGGACACAGGAGAATCCCCACAAGCTCGCAGACCAGTTAGTCTGCTGTAAGCAGCAGTGAATGAGAGACCCTTTCTCAGAAAGGGCACAAGGCAATGATGTACACTTAAGGTTGCCTGAAGCCCTGGACTTCCTAAACTATGCATTCTAAACTATGTGAAGATTGATAACCCCAAGCTCTTTATATAAACACATTTATATAAAGACACGATAAAAAAACATGCAAACACAAACCAAAGAACCTAGAACACACATAACTGACAACAGATTAACATTTAGAATATATAAGAAACCTTTTATTTGCAATCATCCTATGTACACCAGTGATTGCCAGCGACAATCAGATATTACATGCCCTCTGAACAGAAGGATTTATAGAACCCAATATCCATTAACAAGATATCTTAGCAAAACCCAACCAAATAAAGACAGCCTCAATTTGATTAACTCTTCAGCTCCAATTAACAATTTCTAGCGGATGTAGGAAACAAAAGCACACATCATGGAAAACAAGCAGACAATCCAGAGGAAAGGAGTCTACAAACCAAGGACAAAACTTTCTGGCAGATGAATGCTAAGAGAGCATACAGAGTAAGGGGGACGGACAACTGAAAACCACAGGCCAACAGAAGAATGAAATCCTGCCACTTTCAGGAAAGTACACGGAACTGGAGGACATACTGAACAAAATAAGCCAGACACAAAAGGAGAGTATTTCTTAAGTAAAAACTTAAAAAAAAAAAAAGCTATAACCTGAAAATAGAAGGTGGTCTGTTAGGGCCTGGGAAGAGGGGGAAGAGGACGAGTGAACATTATGAATGTACAATATATGTATGGAAATGCCACAATGAAACCCACTAATGTACATAACTAATACATGCTAACAAAGGGGGAAAACAGGCAAATTACAGTGTTCCTAATGTAACCTTCATCAGGACAGCTGATTTTCCTGGGAAGGTGTGCCACAGTTTTAAGGGCCTGACTTGTACTTTGTAATGATCCTCACTGTATGCAGTTCCTTAAGTGGCCTATTTCTATCTGACAGGAAAACCATCCCAAGCAAACAGCTGGAGGGAAGATGACTGCTGTGGGTGTGGTAATGCAGGGACTGTCACAACTGAGACTCAAGAACATTGCCTAAACATTTCTCCACTTCTTGACAATTGTGAAATTTTGGAAAGATTATCTAGCAATGCTTATGTATGTGTAAAGTAGAGATAATAGAATCTTTTTGAGCTTAATTCATTTGTGATGATATTCAAATTATATATACATAACACATATTTATACATAAAATTATATACATGCAATTATATGTAACTTGAATTATGTGTAGTAATGGACATACATAGGAGTTTGGGGACAATTATTTAAATATAAGCTATCATGCTTATTACAAAGAATGAAGTCATTTGAAGCAGAATTAAAAATATAATTTAGTTCTGCTAAAAGAATAAACCTAGTGATTTCCATGAAAGCGGCAAGAATTATTTATTAAACGAACTCTACTCAAAATAGGTATTTTTAAACTTCAAATATATATGTAGCAATTGTCTCATTTTTAAGTTTAATGACTTAATACACAAAGTGTTCAGTGGAGTTGCAAGATGTGTGTGTAATTTTTTGTGGTTTGGCTATATTTAATAGCAGAAGAACCAAAGGGTCACCTGAAGGAAGGGGAGGGCAGACTGGCAGTGACATGAACAACAGCCTCACTCATTATTTAAAGATCAATGCACAACAGACAACGGCTGGCAGCGAGACTTACAAAATAAAGGTGGAGAGAGAGTGTGGGCAACAGTTGTGACTGGGTTATCTACAGATAGGGACTTGAGAACTATAGGACAAATAATATAACCAAGTAGCCTTGGTGCAGGCAGTATTGAATTGTAGTTAGCAATCTGCTCTTTCAGAGTGGTGCTGAGCTAATTCAGAAGACAATATATACTGTCAGAGTGAGCCAACAGGAAGAGATGCTGTATAAGTGGGAGCCAAGTAACAGGAACCATGGTGTTAAAAGTAAGGAGAGTAGGCGCTGTGGGCTGGGGGTAACAAACTGTCAACGGAAGGGAGTTTCTGGGGCACATAGGTCTTGGTAATGTTCTATTTCTTCATCTAGGAGTTGATTACATGACTTTAAATTTCAGTTTTAAAAATTTACAGACTGGCTGGGTGTGATGACATATGCCTTTAATCCCAGCAGTTCAAGGCCAGCCTGGTCTACAAAGCTAGTTCAGAGTTACACAGAGAAACCATTATTGACCTACATACATGATTTGAACATTTCAACCAAGACATACCCCCACCTCACCAAACATGATACACATTCATCACAGGCAAAGACTATAAGGGAACACAGATAAAAATAGTTTGTTTTGTAGACTGATATCACTATGTAAAATTCTAAAACTGTTATCCTTCAAGACGCTGTGAGAAAGACATGGTTCTTGGCATTACATATCATTCACATGCTCACATCCCCAGATAGCTAGTTCTGGTTTAGCTTTGACACTGACTTGAAAAAGGCTTTGACAACCAGCAGTAAACAGTCACAATGCAGAGGAACCCACAGGACACTCCCATATGCCTGTCACCTTCCAAGCACTGCAACAAAATGGAGCATTAGCTGAGTACAATAAGTATTAACATAAAGCCTTGCCAACACTTGTGGATCCCAGCCCTACTTTATGGTAAAGATGGACGCCCACAATAATCTCACTTTCCACTGAATGGTATCAGCTCAGCAAACTGGGAGAATTTTCTTTGCAAAGACTGACACACACAAAAACAGCACATGCACACAGACACGCACACGCACACACACACTGCTTATCTCCAAAGAACAGATTTTACAGGTGCCCTGCCAGCTCTGCCAGTAAGCCAGAACCCATGACTTCTATGCTGTGTTCTTCTCTAGAGCAAAGGTATGGATTGCTGGCTATGGCTGCAGAAGATGAGAGTCACTTATTTCAGAAAGCCAGAAAGAACATCCAAGCAAGAGTTTCATTTCATCTGTCTTTGAATTTGTCTGAGAAATCACTAAAGAGAACACAGAGGTGTGGAGTGAAAATGCAGTCTAAAAGCTGTAACAAAAGCCATAACAAACACACATGATTACAATGTACACTGTAAAACAGCCCAGCAAGTAGTGTTAACTAACTCTTTAGGTCTTCTCAAGCGGGTAAGTATAAGTACCATCTGAGAGGGAAAGCTAAAGGATATGAAATCACCCATCCCACAGACACAGCGATTAACAGTGGGTACATCCATGGTTCCAAAGCTTAAAAGGCCTGCTTGAATTCATAAGAAAGATATGGTTCATATCTCCAAGGCTATGGTCTATGTTGAAAGCAGTCTATAGTAAGGCTTTGTTGGTAAGAGGCTCAGATGAGACTCTGCTATATCCTGCATCTACCGTCTCTCAAAGACTACACTCTTTAGGGAAGTCTAGCTGTGGACATTCTCAACCCCAACCTAAGGCAGCCTCTGTCTTTCCTTTAAAAGGCTGTAAATAAATTATAAGATAAAAATTAAAAGACGGTACAAGATATTCTTGCATGAAAATATTCTTGTGAAATCTAGTGCCATATATATTCAATATTCAATATTTTAAAAGGCACCAAAAGCTGAAAAGAAACCTACATCTACTAACCTACTGCAGTTTATAGGCTTTGTTTTTGTTTGTCTCTGATTCAAATAAATTGGTAACAACTACTGTAATTGAGAAATTCAGGTGCCACAGTTGATAATAGTAAGTTACATGTGATGTTTGAAGTGCATATTTCCCTGACACACATTTTGAACGACTAGAGGTTTAAAGGACAAGCTCGGCTCATGCTTACCAGTACTGAGTGTCGCAAAGGAGGTTGGCCCAGGTATATAAAACAAGGCTGATTTAAACCAGGCGAGAGACACAGGTGTGTGTGTGCTTTTTTTCTTTTTCTTTTTTAAGATTTCAGTTACTTTTAATTATGTGTGTGAGTCTGAACATGTGAATGCTGGTACCTGTAGAGGCCAGAGGCTTCTGATGCCTCCGTAGCTGGAATTACAGGCAGTTGTGAGCCACCTCACATGGGTGCTGGGGATTAACTTGGGTCCTCTGCAAGAACAGTAAGTACTGAGCCATCTCTAGCCCACATTTTTGATTTCTAAAAATAATCAAGAATGTTTTACATGGCTCTTTTTACACATATGTGCACATTCATTTAAGAACATTTTTTAAATAAAAAGTGTTTCCTGGATTCATGAGGATCTGATTTCTTTCCAGGTTACTATAAAAACTACGTGAACGCAGACCTCAGAGTCTAGATGAAGGGTGATGCTGCCTGCTGTCTCAGCATTCTGTTATTGCTAGCTAGCAACCACTCCGCTCTTTGCTCAGCTGGCAGGGACTTGCAAGCATCGATTGCTCAGGATGCAGGCAGCAGCCTGTCGCAAGGTGTGTCCCTGGTGAGCCACTGCTGAGTAACGGGTCTGCCTATAGTTGTGCTTCAGCCTGTCTTTCCCCCTCCTCCAATCAGACTCCTCCTTGCCTAACCTTTTTTATTTTCCTGCGTCACCAACACAAAATGGAGTTAGCTGGGGGCAAAAACAATCAGTCTAAAATGGCTGAATGCAGTAGGGAGTGCCAGGCAATGACAAGAAGAGAAAGGGCACCCCCTGGTGTCTAACACAGGGACTCCGTCTTTTTTCCTTTCTTGATTATTTTGCATCAAAACAATCCTGAGCACAAGTCATTTCTGTTATATTCTTGGTTATCTATGTTGAATTCAAAGTTCAAGGAGCAGAAATTAAGGCTCAAAGGGGGTAAATATTTTATTTTGTTCAATCTCTAAAGACAGAATCAAGGTACAAAGTGAGCAGACCTGAGTCATAGCTACTGCTAAGTCATGGTTAGAAATGGTTTCTAAGAGCTCAGAGGAAGAAGGAAATCCTTGTATAGCACACTATCCCCCGACTTCATAATGACCTAATGGCCCCCAGAGTCCCAGAGCTAGAGCCTTCACTTCCCCAGGAAATCCTGTTCCTGGCTTCTCTCAATGAAGACTACAAACAGGAAATAGAGGAGTGGGAGTTGCCTGACATCTGGGAAAGTAGGTTCTTAAGAATCACAGGTGGCAATGAGTAAGGGGGACAGAATAAGCAACTTTGGGAAAGCACCTCTGAGGGAGAGACTAGCGGGGAAAGCCAGTTACATCCACATAGCAGGAAGGTGCAGGCTGTTAGAACACTCCTCCACCTAGCATTCATCCTCACTGGTTACTCAGGATGAAACACTGCTTTCTGTATGCCCAAACAAGGCATTTGCTTCTATTCCACAGGGAACACCCTCCCTTGAGTAAGTCAGATGACAAACATAAGTGGAGAGTGCCATCTATCCATTGTCTAATGTGAGATGATTACAGCAAATGAACTCAGAAGCACCATGTCCACACGGCATTTTTTAAGAGCCAAGCAGAATTGAGCATGACGTTTGGGGGATAACAAATTTGAGGCCCTGGATTTGACTGCAAGCACTGGGGCAAAAAATAATAAAAACATAGGTGGAAAGCCAGATGTGTGAGTATACACCTTTAATCCCAGCACTCAGGAAACAGAGGCAGAAGGGTTACTCCAAGCTTAAGGTTACTCTGGTAAATACACTGAGACAGGTAAGGTAGACTTTGGCACCACTATAATCTCTTTCAAGGAAATGTAAAAGAATCATGATGTCCTAGGCACATTTGAAAAACTAGAATATCTTATGATATTCCTGAGAAACAGTAACAAAATTTCTGTGATAGTCCTAGCATAGATACTGAATCACTAAGTACAGCCACCACATGTCTATTAGACTCTGCATGAACTGATTCTGAGAAGATGAAGAGAGTACAGTTTTGTGTTACTGAGATATTGTCTATGTACAGAATTTTTAGTTTATAACTCTTATAATTAAGGCTATATGAAAAACAAAACAAACAAACAAAAAAAACCCAGCACTTTAAAGCTATTTGTAAGTATGCTCCACAGTAGGGGAAACAGCATGCTTTTCTGGATAACTGAATAGCAGTTATCCATGCCCAAGGGTAACCTGATCATCAGCACTGACCTGTTGACCAAAACATACACGCATCTGCTAAGTTAGACAGGGCATTACAGAAGTGCAAGCTCTGAAAACGAACAAGATGATCCAGCAGAAATGGATGACCTCAAAGGATAAAATCAAGCCAGCCAGATGCTGAGAGCTGGGCAGAAGGCAGGGGGAGAATATGTGATGGAGAAGCAGAAAAGCAGAGTTAAAAGCTGGCACTTCACAAATCCTGTGGTCGCTCACAGACACTACAGTCCCAGAGTTTCTTACTTCTGTTCCCATCACACCCAGAACCATGATTCAGGGAGTGTAGAGAAGAGCTCTGCTTGGGTGTGGTGGGTAGCAACTGGAAGGGCAGGCACCTCCCCAAGCCAGGATTCCTCTTGTCAGTGAAGGGACAGGACGGGGGTAATGCTAGGGGACAGCAGGCTAGGGCATGTGAGAGGGCATCAAGTACAAGGTGCTATGTACAAGGTTTCCTTTCTCAGAAGAGTATGAGAAAAAAGGAAATCTCCTACTAGATTAAAATAATAAACTACTCCAACAATGATAAATTACTGTTCCAATTCATTTTTTTACTAAGAATGAATTAGTCCACTTAGAAATCTGTCACATAACATCATCTGTAAACATTTCAGTGTATGTCTAAAAGACTAAGGCTTTCAAAATACCCAACCTACCATTATCATAATAATTTTGACTTAAATGTCAAGGATTTTATATCGTTTGTTTGAATGAGAATTTGTGAGGTCAACAGTCAGCACTGACTGACCCATTTCTAAACTCTGTTCTAACCTATATATTGTCCTACATCTCATTTCTCCCTTGACATACCATTTGTGAGGAAACCAAGCCCCTGCTCACTGGTAAAACCTCAAAGGAGTGTGAAATAGCAGCAGAGCCGCCCCTTAGAGGACGTGCTGCCTTCTTGCCACTTGGTCCCTGCTAGATTCTGAACCCCACAGACCTCAGGTCACAGTGTAGCATTCATTTGCTGGGGATTTTAATAAGCAAAGGACATATTGATTCTGTGGTTAGGCATAAACTAAGCTGGCACACACGGCCATTACAGAAATGGTGCAGCGCACTGACAGTAGACAGGCAGCCGTGCTTAAAACAGACCAAGGAGGGCAAGCAGCCGCAGCTGGTTTTTTAGGTGCTCCGGGGTAATTTTATCTCTGCCATTTCACCTACGCACACCTAAATATGGAGCAAACGGCACATTTCTACATCACTCTGTAACAAAGGATTCTAGAAATATTCTCTTTTATTTGGGCCTTGGGGGAAGGGAAGTAGCAGGGTAGCAAAACAAAGAGACAGATGGAGTAAACACCCAGCCCCCAGCCTGGGTCTGCAGCGGCAGCTGCTGGTTTTCATCAGATTGATGTTTTTTTTTTTTCCTTCTTTGTTTCAGAGCTGGGAGCCAGGAAAGGGTGGAGAAGGGGAGGGGATGAGGGGCAGGACTTCGTCAGCCTTACGGAAAGTCATCTGATCGGCTCCTCCAATCCCTGGGCTCTGACCTCACAATCTGGAACTTGAGCCAAAATGGCTCAACTGCGCACACCCCGTGGCCAAAGTGAAAACTGCAAGCAGATTAGAAAAATAGAACCTTCTTGGAAGTACTTTTTGCATGTTTTCTTGACAATAGAAAATGTGTACACACACACACACACACACACACACTTCTACTCTAATAGATCTAAAAAGAAACTCACTGATCCTTATAATAGAGTATTAACTGCAGTAAGATCCAGAGGGGAGAATGGCTCCATTCCTCTCCGCAGAAGAGGCTCACTTCATTTACATGGGATTCCCTTGTCCCCAGGATCTTGGAGAAAGCTTTTTATATTGGAACCTGATTTTTCTTTTTTCTTTTTTTTTTTTTTCAAAAAGAAGCTAACTTAAGCCAGGATCAGTACAGAAAATGAAGTAAATGCTATTGCCTGCTTTGCTGAACTCTGCTCTGTAGACAGTAACTGAACTCAAGTACTTCTTTCTAGAAACTCCATGTTCAAGCATCTTGAATATGCTCAACTTTCCTTCAAATTCTTTTTTCCTTATTATAAAAATACTATTCTATTATTGTAAATTTACAGGAAAAAAAATCTACTTAGAAGGTTTAACAAAAATACAGTATTCTGGTACCTGCCCTTCTTTTATTTCTACATAGTCCCCTGTAAAACCAAGGGCACCCATAACCTACTTCTTGGTTCTCCGTGAACCTCATGCCTCAGACATTCTTCTGGATCCTGGGTAAGTCTTCAGATGGTACAAATACAGGATAATAAGTTCTGGAGCAATTTATCTTAAGAGCAAATGGTCACATGGGGAACACTAATGAAATGCAATGGGTCACAAACAGAAAGGCATAAAAACAGGACAGGGAAGAAGAGGGTAAGAGGGGCAATGCAGGAGAATACAACCAAAGCACAAGTAAAGAAATTGTGAAAGGGTAATTTTTTAAAAGGAAACAAAAGAGCTGAGATAAAAGTAAAAAAACAACGAAGGGCACTAGCCCCTTCCCTTGGATACCATACTCCACCACAGAGTAGGGCCTCTGTGTCAGTGAATCAAAGCTCTGCCCCTGTCTCAGTGCCTCACTCAGCTCATAATCTGAAAGTACTTCTGACAGAAAATGTTGGTCTCTTGTTTCCACACCACAGCTATGAGGCCTCAGGATGAGCTGCTGTACATTTACACAGTTGGTGTGGGCAGCAACTCCGAAGATGGTGTGTTATGTAAGAGGTGTACAAAGAGCAAGAGGCCAAATCCACAAACTGGAGCTAGAACAAGTGGGATGAGGTCAACAGCATTGCAGAGAAGCAAAGAATATTTGAGTCCTCTATTTTTGATATATTCTTGTGTTTACAGTAACTCAATGTTAAGTGACTAAGGCTTTTTACATGAAGAATCATGAAGTTATAGCATCGAGGTAGGGCATCATAGACAGAATGTATCTTGTGGTCAACACAGAAGAATAAGAATTCATATTTGTACTTGCTTATAATTACATTTTAAAAATTAACCTGAAGCAATTAAAAATAGAACCATGATTATTTCTAGAGGGTGAGAATGGGAGACTGGAGTAAAAGGCTGACTAAGAATGAGGTTGTTTTTCCAGGGTCTCACAACTGAGATGCCTGTGGCACCATGCTGAAGAGCAAACATAAGCACAAACAAAAGCCAGAGAAAGCATTCCTCAGCAGAAACAGCAAACAAGATGATTCCGACTCGAGAATTCTTAAAGAGCATGAGGGAGAATTCTTAAAGAGCATGAGGCCGAGGATCCTTCAGATCAGTGTGGTTTCCTGAGGTGGCAGCTCTGGGTTCCAATAGGTAGCAAGAGTGCTAACTTGTGGCACAGCCTAGTTCTTCTACCCTGCTTCCTGGAGACCTAGTTCTTTCTCATGACAACATCCCCACTCTCCGACGTCAGGTCTCCACAGCAAGAGCGTAGCAAAACTTGCTCGGGAGCTATGCCTGCAGGGCCCCCACACTCCCCCACCCTGGTGTCCTCCTGTTTCCACAACTCCTTTGTTGCACAAAGGTGATGACGCCCATCTCCCTAACCCACTCAATCTCTAATCGCAAGTTTCCAGCTCTTCACTGACCCCAGGGAACTTGAAACCATCCTTCTATGATGCTACTGAGATCCAAAGAATAGCAAGAAAACAATTTTATAAAAACAAGTGCCTAAATAATGCCTGTCAGCAGTCAGTAGAAAAAAAACCTGTTTTCTAATTAATTTCACACTACTGCCTTAAGGACAGGCAACGAGATGCCTCTAAAATAAAAGTGGAGAGCAGCTTCTAGCTTCTGGCTGACAGCAGGAAGACAGAGAAGAAAACTGAACACTGGGTAAGCGCCGAGCCAAACCACAGTTTGTGTGCTAGAATGCATGCTCTACATGATTTCTTACTTATATTCTCTGGAGGTGGAGCCAGGAATTCTAACATGCCCGTCATCAAACCTTTACACACACTAAAGCCTGAGACTAAATGGTGCCAAGGGACACTTCAAGAGAGTCAAGATGGAAGCTTAGGCTGTGATGACCCTCAAACTAGATGGTTAAATATCAGGAAATACACCCAAAAGGCCTTTTAAAAAAAATGGGGCTGGAGAGATAGCCCAGAGGTTAAGAGCACTGATTGCTCTTCCAAAGGACCCAGGGTCAAGTCCCAGAACCCACATGGCAGCTCACAACTGTCTGTAATTCCAGTTCCAGGAGATATGACACCCACACACAGACATCCTTGGAGGCAGAACGCCAATGTTAAAAAAAAAAAAAAAAAAAAAGTCTATAATACTAGATAATAACCTGTGTTTGAACTATAGTTTCAACTCGTTCCTATCTCTAATATTGCAAGATAGGTAAATACCAGAGTTTATTAGCTGTAAAATTGGAATTATGTTGAGACAGTAAAATTTTTAAAAATATATAAGCAGTGGATAAGTTCTAATGTTTGAAGTAAGTAGCTTTTCAGTAAAAACTGTGAAATAAATCAATTATGAATGTTAAAATAGTTGTATTTTACATATTTTACATGTAGTTTAGTGAAGTACAAAATTCACTAAAATAAACCTCCCTTTAAGCCCTCTGAAAGGCAGGCTATGATTTCATGAGGCTGTCAGACTAAAAAGCAAACACTATCCAGCCTCAGGACTCCCAAAGAAACAATGATCTTTCTCTTAAGAAGCAAGATTCTAATTGCACCCAGAGACAAGATCCCTCTGTAAAAGGGTAAACTCTGACAGGCAGCATCTTGCTCTAATTTTACTGAACAGCTCGCAAAAAAACCTCCTGGCCAGCAGAGGGCAGTGTCGTAGCAGTCTGTATCTCACAACAGCGGCAGAAGGCCACTCTCTAACGTGACTGCATCACAACCCTGCGTAACAATGACACATCAAAAATAAGAGAGTTCCATGTGCCATCTGGTGGCGAAAAGGAAAAGAGCATTGTCTCTGAGAAATTCTCAGACTCCTGAAGTTTAGAAGGAATTCAAGTTAAACTTTCTTAATCTGATGACAGCTTCCCTTAAATCTCCACTAATAAGTGTGACCAGGGGCTACATCAGTAGCCTTCAAGCAAAAATTACAAACTTTCCACCTAGTTTTAGCTCTTAATATCCCAAGACTAGCTATAAGAAAGCAGCAGGTTCTCCTGTCTGACCCTTGGTACCTAAAATAAAAACCTAACTGAACCAAAAACAGCGACAAAAGCCCAGAGAAAGTTGTCAAAACAAGAATCAGAGGTTATGATCGACTGTGAAAGGACAGCAATTTCAAAGAAAGTAGAAGAGAAAAGTCACAGAAGCAGTACCTGAGGCCGGGAGTCATCCTTGTTCTCACCAGTGTCAATGCACACGCAAGGGATGAGCCGGGGCATGAGGGAAGACTTTTGGTGCAATCTCACAAGTAAAGAGATTAAAACAAGATACATTTTCCCTCATCAGAAATTCTGATCATTTGGTGGGAGTATGAATGGGTACAAACTTCACCATTCAGAAAGCACTATGCAGAAATATAAAGTATACAAAGACAAACAAGATTGTCCTGTGGTCGTGTTTGTAAAAATACTTAAAATTCTCAATGAGGAGGGTTCAGTTATGTATAAAACTTGTCTTAATCATGACAGAATAATACAACTGCCCATCTAAAATAATCCAATGACAACATAAAACTTTTAAAAAGCAAGGCAAATTTATATGTGACATCAAGAGATGGTAAAGGATGTTATAAAAAAAATACAGAACAGTATTTACCATATGCAATCAGTTTGATGTACTAAAATGTATGTTTATGCAATTACTATAATTGTTCCTTAACTTTCCAATAAGGTTTTTTTGAAGTTTCCCTTGATTTTTTTCACATCAACTAAATCTGAATTAATTACATAAATAACATATAAGAGGAATGGTTAATCATGGTCACCACAGGAAAGAAGGGAGACTTGTATATTTTCAGGGTATTCTACATATTTGTGGCAATGATGGTTAGTCATTCAGGAACTGCCTTTGGATAGGACCACAGTAACAGAAAATGGGGAACACGGTGGTATAAGCTTTGGAAAGTTCACATTCGGATTGCTTCAATTTTCTCTATGGAGCGCTGGGCCTTTCAGAGAAAAGGTATGAAGTTAGTAATGTAGAAAAGTATGAAACTGAGTAGATTAAAAGTGCTTAAATGGAGCTGATGAGATGGCTCAGTGGGAAAAGGTGCCTGGTGATCGGAGTGGGATTCCCCAGATCCACGTTAGTGAGAATCATCTCTTGCAGGTTACCCTCTGGCTTCCACAAGTGCACCATGGCATTGTGTGCTGCACCTCTACCCACCCAAAATAGATCTAAGAAAAGAATAAACACTGAAAAAACATAAACAAAAACCCAGGACTGCTTAAAGGTCAGTGTGACAGCATGTGCCAGCCTGGAGAAGAGCAAAAGGCTGAGTCTGAGGTCAGCCTGGGCTGCAGTGTGAGGCTAGACTGGACTGTGGTATTGAGCTCAAGGTCAGCGTGGAAATCACGAGACCTTGTATCAAAAACTAACTAAATCAACCCCCTAAAATACATAAAAATACTTAAAACACAACTGTATCAAAGGCCACACAATAGAACAGACTAAGTAGAAGAAAATGAGGAATAAGCAGAGACAATGATACCAAGATAAGAACACTTACTAAGAAAAGAAAGGGTGCTCCAGGAAGGTGTGTGTGGTCTCTTCCAGTAATATACAGAGATCCACAGCTACAGATCCAGTGCAGGCGAGGTAGAAATCACAAGAATCATGGTTTTGCCAACCAAGCACAATGAAATAAAAGAAGTCCTCGATGGAAGAAAAATACCAGAGGAATGATTATTATGTTTAGCTATGGAGTTTTAGGTGAGGAGTGAAGTCATCAAGGTGAAAGGCAGGCTTAAAAGTTCCAGTGTGCCAGAGTATTGCTGAGGTCACAATACTAAAGAAAGAGAACGGGCTGTAGACACGTCAGTGGTAAACACCTGACTAGCATGGGTGAGGCCCCAGATTTACTCTTCAGTACTGTGAACGGGGCATGAGGAAGCATACAGGACCAGCACAGGGGGAACCAGTGAGTAACTGGAAGGGTTGCAGTTATTTATAATGAGCACGGGAGAGGACAGGTGAGGAAGGGTAGAGAGGTTAAGATCAGAAAAACGGAGCTGTGTGCAGCAGACATCTTAGAATCACAACTCTTTATACAGGAACTGGGGACATTCAGGGCTGTGAGATGGCTCAGTGGGTAGAGCATATGCCACCAAGCCTGCCAATCTGAGCCTAATTAATAAGGTACCCCCCTGAAAGTTGTTCTGTAACCTCCACATGTACACTGTAGCTTGCATACATCCTGGACCCACTAAGTACATTTTTAAGAATGATATTGTGAAAAATTAAGCCAGAAGTAGCACTTTAGAATGAAGAATGGCCAGAATCTATTTGTTGAGATATCAAGAGTAACACAGAGTCAGTCGATGGATGCCTAACACAAGGCAAGTGAGTGATACAAACTGATTATCAGATTCCAAACTCTTGGATTCTAGTGTCTGAAAAGAGATGTCAGAGAACAAAGCAGACAGCACCCGACTTCTGGTTCCACTGGGGTGAGGATAACAGAAGAAAAGACAAGAGGCCAAAAGGGAAAGCATTGCTTCACCATACACACACCATTCACACAACGGTGACGTCTAAGGAGCACAGCAAAATATCTGAGATATTAGGTGGAAGACAATTAAAAATACACAGGATCTTAGACTGAAATATGAGAGATGGAGGAGGAGACATGTGGAGCTTCCTGGCAACAAAAACTTGGCACAATATGGAATTCTGTAGATCCTCAATATATATCAGAGTATGAGAAAGGATACCTACATGCTCATTTTTACACCACAGGTGAAAGACGCAACAACACAAAATACACGTAATACATTAATCAGCATAAACCGGATCCCTGAAGACCCAAAGAACAGGTATAATTTTGGTTTTAGATCACAAGGAACTTCCTAAATGCTTTGTGCCAACAGTCTTGCCCTACTCAAAATCCATGGCAAACTAATAAGGAAAAGGTAACAACCCCAAATGGGTGTGTGCATAGTACTCTGCTTCTAATACACATTTAAAAATGGACAGAACAGACGTCTTCCTGCCAAGAGACTCACTGACCTAGGAAAGTAGGGTGAGTGCTTACAATCTTGTTTCTAGAGTTTTAAACAGCAGAAGCTATGAAATTCCCAGCACTAGCTGGGCATAGTGTTCCACACCTGTAACCCCAGCACTCAGGACCCAGAGGCATGAGTTCCCTATGACTTCTAGGCCAGCCAGTGATAAGACCCTGTCTCAAAAAGTAATAGCAAAAAATTTGTAAACACTACTAATAAAGATACAATTGGGTGAGTGCCACCTAGTGGGCAGAAGAGTCACGGGGAAATAACAAATACCCTCAATTCTTGGTGGGGAAGATTATTGCCCTCGTCAACGAGCTCCTACCAAAGTTTAAAGCCAAAACAAAGCTAGGCAGGACCAACAAACAGGCCAGCCTACCTGCTGTTGCCCACACTCTGAGTTCTAGATCAACAGCAACAAGTCGCAGAATGAAGCTGAATTTGATCTAAACCTAACTGGAGTACTGCTTCCTTTAATAAAGATGAAAGTAAAATTTAAACACTAGATATGTTCTCAAGGAGTTAAAAGGTAGGATCAGCAGAGTCCAGAATAACAGACTCCTTGCTGATCACAACAAAGTGAGAAAGTGACAGAGAGGTACCCATCAAATCCAAATTCTATACATTCCTAGCAAGGGATGAATTTGGTAAATTCCCAGTTTACAGGAAGAAAAGAGCTCAGAAACAAGAAACTAAATCTGAAAGAGAACCAGCCACAACCATCTTAGGATCTGTTTCTGTCTTTCAGTAAAGGATGCACACATTCCACCAGTTTCTCTTCCCTCCCTGCCCTTTCTTTGTGGCACGAGGGATTGAACCCAAGGCAAGTGTTTGACCACTTAAACATGCCTGCCCTTAAGCTGCCTACTAGACATGAACTGCAATTCTCCTGTTTCATCCTCCTCAGACACTGGGATTCTAGGTGCATGCCAAAGTCTCAGCAGAGGCACACATATTTTGAACTTTAAAAAGCAGTAGTTGGAGGCATCTTTGCCCTCAGGAAGCAGGTGTGCAGGGCAGATTTTTCTCTTTATTGCCTATTCTTAGAGGAGTTGATAGGTATAAAAGAACTTTTATGTATCAGTACAACATACAGGGGATACAGATATATTTAACAAGTAGCAGAAAGAAAATCAGGCTTAAAATGTAAAGAAATAATGTAATATAAAGAAAATCCAGTGTCTACATCATTCCTTATCAATACTTGCCAGCTACTATGCTGAAAACACTTTATGAGGGCCTCTACCACACTAGATAAGCATGGCTTACTTACTTCTCCATCTTGACTAGTTTTGCTAGAGTTGAATATGTTACAACCAGAAGACAGCTCCTCTTCTCTAACCCCACATATGCATCCAGTACCTAGTTAGCATTCCCTAACCTAATGCTTCTGCCTGTCCTCACAAGACCTCCCTGCCAACAAAAGAATGTCTGCACCTAACCAAAGCAAGGCTAAAGCAGCTGCAGTCTCCTTAGGTTTCTAAGCTTTCCAAGGTCCCCAGAAAAAGCAGACCTCTGTGAAGCAAAGATCATGAACTTGAACTTACTGTGTGGCTTAGAATATTATTTAGCCCATATCTCCATGTCACTTGTGAGCTGAGATAGTTATAGCACAATAATGTGTATTTATCTCATTCTCATCAGTGTTAAGACAGAGTTTTGGAAACACTTGTTTCAGTACTGAGATGAAACTCGAGGCTGGAATGGAGCTCAGTGGAGAGTACTTTGCACATAACTCTGGGTTCAGTTTCCAGCACCAAAACCCTCCAACACAACACAGTGAACTGGCTCAGTATTCAGTCTAGTACTCAAAACTACTTCTGAAGAGACTAAAGACCAGGGTTCTTTACTGAAGACCTTATGCAGTTCATTATCACTAAAAACAAAGTAAACCTCGCTGTTATACTGTAGACATCGCGGTCCTTCTTACTTCTCAGATTTAAAAGCTCAAATCCCTTCCTTCTAAAGTTCTAAAATAAAGGCAAGCATACTAAAAGTTTTAGAAGAAGAGGAGGAATTATTATTATTATTATTATTATTATTATTATTATTATTATTAATACGGAAACAATAGGCTAGAAGCCGCAGCACCTAGATCTGGTTAATGTAACCTTAGGAAAGCTCTCTAACTATTCAGTCTGTACTTGCACAGAGGAAACACAATCTACTGTTTCCTAAGACTTCACTGTGGGCCAAACAGGTAGCCAGTTTATGAAGCGGCCACTTGGGCCAACTTTCTCCCTTGCAGCACTGTCCCTGCTGGTCTTTTGGGACTCTAGGGAGGAAAGGGGGAAAACTAGCAAATCAACCAGCCTTCAATCTCTAATTCTCATCTTTTAAAAAGAAACTCCTTTACACTTACTCAATCCTTTTGCATTCTTACCTTTAGAGGCTGCAGAAACCAAGGTCCAGGAGGAAAAGTGTCAGACATTGGAAAGAAACAGAGCAGGAGTTACACATGGTTCTTGGTGACTGTCAACAGTTTGTAGCTTAGCCACCCAACCTCCCAAAGGCACTTGCCACCCCTACTAATTAAATACTCTGTCTGGACATGACCCCTGAAGACAGAAGCATAATCCATCTAATAGAACTATCAAAATGGGCCCAATCTGAACTTTTGGTATCATAGTCTTATATCCCTGTTAATTATACAGACACAAAATACTTACAAGTAACAAGTCTCTTTCCTAACCCCAGGAACCCCATAATACCAGAACATTTTCTTTTTCTTGGAATGGAAAAAGCAATGTCACTTTGTCCTAACACTTTCTTTTCTACCCTTACCCAGTAAAGGGAAAAGCAAGGAAAACCCACTTAAGGGAAATGTTAAGCTCTCCATGTCTAGAACTTAAAAGGAGGGTACTCACTCTTGGTCTGGGCAGAGAAGGCAAGGGTAAGTTTGGCAAAAAGTTCATTGTTCTCAAAGCGGTCCTCCTTCACTTTTGTCCAGAAGCAGTCCTGGGAAAGGTCCTCAGCCACAAACTGTACGAAGAGACATGGGATAAGAGCTGCACACCTTATGCTAGGATTGACTAAGACCCAACAAAAGTGACTCTAATTCTCAACAATGTTGACTAGCCTGGGACTGAGAATCAGACAGTGGCTGTGCCCTTCATGGGGGGATCAGAGATAATGTTTCTAGTCTGTCCACTGGTAACGATTATGCTGCTTTTCCTCCTAACCTGAAATCTTCTGGTTTCAGAAGCAGTAAAGTCCCTCTCACTCCCAATGTTCTTTGCTCTACATCCCCACATCAATCTGACTATGTTGTACTTAGTTTCTAGAAGCAAAAGACTGAGCCAACCACACGGTTCACAAGCACATTTTCAGTCAACTGCACCCTAGCAAAATGATAACTGTTAATTACTGTGGTGTTCATATTATCAGAGAAAGGGCAAAATGTATTAAGTGAGGTTAAATTTAATTAAGACATATTCACACACGATCCACAAATCTTTCTGTGATAACATCTGAAATATAGATGTTAAGCAAACAAACACAAGTAGAACTTGAAGATAGATAGATATGAGCCCTAACACTGGGTAGCTTACCCATGCACAAAACATAAGGCAAGTAAAGTAGTTTAACATCTACTGATGAAGAAAAATTTACCTTGGACCAGTTTGGCCTCCGGAGCTGCACCTCTGGCTTATAAACTTTTTTGGGGGTTAATCCAAACGGCAGAACTGGGGCTGCAGGAACCCCAAATCCAAAGGGGGGAGGTGGAGGCACGCCCATACCAGGCGGAGGTGGGGGAATGCCAGGTGCTCCAGGAAAAGGAGGAGGGGGAGGAGGAAGTCCTGGTCCTCCAGGCAAGGGAGGGGGTGGGGGAACACCAACACTTCCAGGCAAAGGAGGAGGAGGTGGTGGCATACCTGTACCTCCAGGCAAAGGAGGAGGTGGGGGGATGGCAGTAGCCCCAGGCAAAGGAGGAGGTGGGGGGATGGCAGTAGCCCCAGGCAAAGGGGGAGGTGGGGGGATGGCAGTAACTCCAGGCAAAGGGGGAGGTGGGGGGATGGCAGCACTGCCAGACAAGTGGGGGGCAGGGGGTATACAATCACCTCCAGGTAAAGGAGGAGGTGGAGGGATACCAGGCAGAGGAGGAGGAGGTGGGACACCTCCAGGAAGAGGGGGTGGGGGTGGGGGAGGTGGAATAGCAGTGCCAGAGTCACCGGGCAGAGGAGGGGCAGGGGGAACAGCAGCACTGCTAGAAGCAGAAGGTGCAACAACCACAACAGAGCGAGAAGCCATTTCTTTCTTGGCATCTTCTAGTTCTTTTGACAGCTTGGCAACCTAAAGAAGCAACACACAAGTTAAGTACTTCTGACCCCACTTCAAGGAGGACTGCAGCTGGAAAGGACCTAAGAAATCACTTAGCCCAAATTCCTGTTTAACTATAGACGGACTGAGTGATCACAAGATCACATGACTCTTCTCAAAGTCACAAAACTAGAACTCAAGTCTTTCGTGTTCTTATTTTAAGTGGACTTTGAGTTTACTCAGTATAAAACTGAAGTATGTGCTATGCAGGCAGCCCCACAACTGTGCAACAAGTCAGCAGGACTACAGGTTGTCTAAGCATTTGTAACTGAAGAGAAAAGAGAATGAAGTTGTCAAAAGCATAAACTAAGTTGGACAGGAACGCAAGCCAACATTTTAGTGTTTACCCCTAAATGTATTAATTATTTCTGGATAACACTGTAAGCAACTTTTATCATTCTTTTGCTTGTTTGTTTGTTTGTTTGTTTTTTGTTGTTTTTCAAGACAGGGTTTCTCTGTGTAGCCCTGGCTGTCCTGGAACTCCCTCTGTAGACCAGGCTGGCCTCGAACTCAGAAATCCTCCTGCCTCTACCTCCCAAGTGCTGGGATTAAAGGCGTGTGCCACCACTGCCCAGCGACTTTTATCATTCTTTACATTTTTCTGTATTTTCTAAATTTTTGTCATATATTATTTGCTCCCTAGACAAAACTAAAAACAGTAAATAACTGTTAAAAACGTGCACCATCTGATTAATGCTCTTCCCTAGCATGGGGAACCTCAGGAGCCAATCACAGTGTAGCCCCATGGCCAGCACATGAGCTATGGAGGGCAGTTGCAGGCACACTGCCATCCCTGCTCAGACAGTACCTCTCCTATCAGCTTGGACACCTCTGCTTCCAGGTCTTGTTTTTGTGTAGTGATCTGCTGCTTTTCAGAATCCAAGGCATCCTTTTCTCCTTGAAGATCCTGAAGTTTCTGCTCAAAGTCATTTTCCATCTTTTTCATTTCCACTTGTAACTCATGCCGGGCTGTTAATTCCGAGTCCAACTAAAGAAGGGGGAAAAAAACAACTCAGGCTCCCAGCAGGCTTTCTGTTATAGCCTCAGCCATCAACACAAACCTAGAGTAACCTGGAAAGAGGGAACCTCAAATCAATCATTGCTCAAATCAGATTGGCCTGTGGTTCCTGTGTGTGTGGCAGACTCTACCTAACTGCTACCTGACGTAGTAGGGTTCAGTCCACCAGGAACTATGCCATCCTAGCTAGGCAGGTGGACCTGGGATATGTTTAAAAGGTGGCTATCAAATCAATGGGAAGAGGATAGTAAGCAGCATTCCTCTAGTTTCTGCTTCAAGCTCTAGCCTTGGCTTCCCTTGGTGACAGACTGTCAAATGTAAGATGATCTAAACCTTTCCTCTCTCCAAGTCACTTTAGGTCCTGGTGTTGATCACAGCAACACAAAGCAAGCTAGGATACTCTTCATCCCAGTAAAGAGCTTAAGGGCTAGTCCCTATAATTTACTACTTTGTTCCAACATCTACTCTCTAGACCTTACTGACCACCTCCCAAGTAATGCTTTGAAAAGAGCAGAACAGCACAGTCTTGACCTTAACATCAAAGGTAAAGGAAAAAAGAATGAAACATCATTTTCTATTTTCCTACTTTTATAGCTAAAAGCCAAGCCAACTAACCCAAAATGTGAAAGACCTTTAACTACACCCTGGTTAGTTTTATGTCAACTTGATACAAGCTAGAGTCATCAAAGCGGAGGGAGCCTCAATTGAGAAAGTGCCTCCATAAGATTCAGCTATAAGGCATTTTCTTAATTAGTGATCAATGTGGGAGGGGCCAGGCCATTGTGGGTGGGGCCATTCCTGGGCTGTGGTCCTAGGTTCTAAGAAAGCAGGCTGAGCAAACCATGGGAAGCAAGCCAGTAAGCAGCACCCCTCTATGGCCTCTGCATCAGCTCCTGCCTTCAGGATCCTGCCCTGCAGGAGTTCTTGACTTCACTGCTTTTGATGATGAACATTTATATGGGAATGTGAAAGAAATAAACCCTTTCCTCCCCCTTTTGGTCATGGTGTCTTATCACAGCAATAGTAACCCCAACTAACATAAACCAGGACAGCTGCAGTGCACGATTCTAGCCACAAAAAGAATCCTTGAGTACTACTGAGATAAAAGGAACTTGCACACTTACATAGAATATCATCTGTATTTGTCTCTGTTGTCTTGTCTGGTGGCCCAAGAACTATACAAGATCGCCTGTAGCTTCTCATTTCATATCAAGACCCCCTTTTCCACTAACAAAAAGACTTTCCTCTAGGAATCTTTAGTTTCTGAGTGTTTTCAAAATATCATAGACAATGTTCTGTATGTATACCATAGAATACTGTTCTCAAATATCAAAAACCTAGTTATCTTCAAAGAAAAAGATATGCCCCCCATTTACTTGTGTTTACATATACACTACATACATATACATGACACTAAAGAGCAAACCCAAGCTTCACACATAAGGAAGCCCTCTAGCTCTATACCCTCACACACACCTTTTTTTCCAGCTCAGCAGCTTTGGCCTCAGATTTTTCCACCTTCGTTTTATCAATCATTTGATCTGAAAAGAAAAAGCAATTTGATCTGAAAACAATGCAGTAAATCAAGACTCAGTGCTGAGGTTGCAATGTTGCTGTCTCTGCTCCTAGCTCCTAAGCCTCAAACACACTCAAAGGCTCTCATCTGATGCTTTTTTTTTTTTTGGTTTTTGGTTTTTCAAGACAAGGTTTCTCTGTGTAGCCCTGGCTGTCCTGGAACTCACTCTGTAGACCAGGCTGGCCTCGAACTCAGAAATCCGCCTGCCTCTGCCTCCCAAGTGCCGGGATTAAAGGTGTGCACCACCACTGCCCGGCTGATGCTATTCTTAATGGTCTACACTAGACCAAGAAATGTGAGTTTCAGTTAACCACTAAGTTTTTAAAATTTAAAATTTCCTTTAAGTTTTATCTATATAGTTCTTTCATATTTTGTATCTAGTTTATATGAGTGTATATGTATGTGCTGAGCATAGCCATGTGTATGTCATACATGTGGAAATCAGATGACAACTATCAAGAGTGATTCTTCCTTGCCACTATATGGAATCTGGGGCACAAACTCAGGTCCTCAGGCCTGCATGCAAGCACATCTACTTATTGCCACCTTGCTGGCCCTTAACCTAGGATTTCTAAGTGCAACGTAAGGAAATCGCATGAAGGATGCCTTTGTGTGGCATTATGATTCTAAGACCAGCAGAGTCAGAAAATACCTGAAGTCCCTGCAAAAGAATAGTATATAAGAAAGGGCAAGATTTTCACTGTGCAGAAATAAACTAAGGAGACCAAATGATCACAGCAAAGAGGGTATACTGAAAAGGAACTAAAATAGAGACTAGAAAAATTTCTCTGAAAACGTCACTGAAAGATGGAAACAAAAGGCAGAAGTGCTGAGTGTTCTGAGGAGTCAGGTATAAAAGCACACTTACCAACCAATCCCTCAATATCAATCTGCAGGTGCCGGCACTTGAAGTCAGGGTCAGTTCCATTTTTGTGTAGAACTATCTGAGAAACACATTCTTCAATCAATTTATAGTACTGCGGCCTATGAAAGAAACAGAACAGACTTATCAAAGAGAAATTTAAAAAAATGTATCTTCCAGAAGTATTCTGGATCAAGAACAGTTATTCACTTTGACAATAAAAACAATTAAGGATAAGCACTCTAAGAAGAGCTTGGATGACTCTAACAGAAGCTTTCCTGCTGTGTTAGCGACCTCACCTCTTGTAGATCAGCTTTCGTACTTTCCACTTTCAACTTACAGGTTGGGGGCTGTAGCTCAGTGGTAAAACATGTACTCAGCATGTAGAAAAAAAATGCTGAGTTCAACCCCAAGCACATAAATGCTGACATGCATGTGCATACATACACGCACATACTTCACTTTTTTTCTCTGGGTGTAATCTGTGTATATGTACATGTATAAAAGTGCCATGGAGGTCACGAGTGTCACATGGAATTACAGGTGGTCTGTGGGGCCACCATGAGTGCTAGAACTGTTGGGTCCCATGCCAGAGCAGTATGCATGCTTAACTGCTGAGCCATCTCTCCATCCACCAATATACTCTCTTAACATCTCCTCCCAATGCCCAGGCTTATGATCCTTCTTGTCATGCTACAGCTGATCTCTACTTCCAAGCAGGCGGAAAGAACTTTAAGTTCCCATCTCTCTTTGCAGTCATCCTCACCCCACCTACCCACTACCTCCTAAGGGCATTTTACATTACAAAGAATTACTTATCCAGAGAAGTACCTTTCAACTGAATTAAAGCAGCCATGTGTTATGTCTAACTATTGACAACTTCCTTTAGGTCTGTAACTAATGAACCTAATCCACAGTCCTTTTTCATTCCCAAAAGGTAAAAACCTTTCTAGAACAATCTATGAATTTAAGGATGCTGCTTTTCCACTTACACTCAAATTTTCCCATACGCACTATCAGCATACCTCGCTTCATAATCATTTCGGACCAACAGGAGATGCTGCAAGATAGACAGGAAGTGTGGCTCTGCCTTTGAATCTTTCACCGTGTTTAAAATAATCTGGAAAACTTCACCAAAGTCAGTAGAAAGACGACAAGCTAAGGAAATCAAGTAATTAGAAGCTGTGTGACAGGTTGCTTGCTCAACCAATAGAAGCTAAAAGAAAGTATCAAGACACCACTTCTACTGTAACAGCTGTTCCTAAAAGCCACTAGTTCCTTCAACCAAGAGTGGCATTGTCCATAGACACAGGATTCCTAGTATCTAGCTAGAAGAAACTAAAAATAGAACCACCTCAAAGTCACTTGTGTTAGGTAGGCAACTGTGTAACAGTCTTACTGCTGGTCAGTCCAGAGAGCTCATCCCACCCTACATCCAAATCTCTGTACAGATGCTTTAGGATGTGAGGGCAATCTGGCTATAACATCTGTTACTTTAGCACTTCAATGACTGCCAGGATGATGGGTGCCTTTATGTTAAAAAAAGGTCACCTTTACTAGCTTTCCTGGTCTATGCTAAAGTAAACAAAGCCAACAGCAATATGAAGACACCAGCTTTATTTATTAAAAATAAATATATGTATTTTTGAGACCGACTCTCACTATACTCTCACTATGTAGCCTTAGCTGGCCTGGAGCTCACAATGTAACCTTAGCTGGCCTGGAGCTCACAATGTAGCCTTAGCTGGCCTGGAGCTCACAATGTAGCCTTAGCTGGCCTAGAGTTCACTATGTAGCCTTAGCTGGCCTGGAGCTCACAATGTAGCCTTAGCTGACCTGGAGCTCACAATGTAACCTTAGCTGGCCTGGAGTTCACTATGCAAACCAGGCTGGCCTCAAACTCAGAAGAGATCCTGTTTTTGCCTCCTGAGTGCTAAGAGACAAATTCAAGGCATGTGCCACCACTCCCAGTTCTATGCCCTACTCTAAGTCATCACTCTCCACACTATTCCATACACTCATTCTGTAAGTAAATGCACCATCTGTCTTGAACTCGGTCATCAGTCATAAAAGGATATTCCATCTCCATACGGATATCATCCAGCCGTCCCTTGAGATCAAAGAAATCTTCATCCCCTTGTTCATCAAACACAGTCAGCTGTACTCTCATATCTTGATTTTCAATCTCTCGAAGCTCCTGTCAATGACAGAAGTACTGTGAGAACCCAAATCCAAGCCTTTCAACCTGGTATTTAAGTTGCAAACCAAAATCACCTCAGAGATGACGAGAGCTGTGAGGGTAGGAAGGCCAGTCCAGCCTTTCTAAGGAAAGGCTCCATCTTACCTGCAACACCTGATGCAGCCCCAAGCGCATGAGCTCACTTCGGATGTGAACTCGGAAGTCAAGTTCCTCAGCTGGGGTGATGAGAGCATTGATCAGCTGTAGGCATCCCACCTGAAACAAGCAAATCCAGTGGTTATGTCAGCAGTCAACCTCACGCATAAGGATTCCACTATTTCTATACATTCTGGAGCTCCATAAAAGATACAGAAAAAAAACTAAAGCGAGGACATGTATACTAGAGCAATGAAGTCTTGTTGAATATGACTCTGGAGAACTTAGGCATTTAAATGAATCCAAGGATATAATATGTTACTATAGAACCTCGATTTTCCTAGGGAAAATATCCCACCAATATCACAAAGAGAAAAGCAGTTCTTTGTTTTTTAGAGAAAAAAATAATTTTCCTTTAGGAAAAAAAAAACCTTAAAATATAAAAAGTATTGCTGAGAGCCACTCTATATATTTTATTAAAAGCGTAAAATTTGTATTATTTTCAATTTTATGTACACTAGTCTGTGTGTCTGTGAGCACATGTGTGCACTTCATGCACACATGCATGCCAGTGCTTAGAGGTCAGACGTATCAAATACCCCTGGAGATGAGTTACATGGCTGTCTGCCATGGTGCTGGGAACTGAACCTAGTATTCTGGAAGAGCAGTATGTGCTCTTAACTGATGAGCCAACTCTCCAGCCTCCATATATTCTATTACAAAACCAAATGACACTAGACCTGGTGGTGTAGACCTGTGTGTCTCAGGATGGAGGAAGAGCACCAAGACTAGCCTGGGCAATTTCCACACATGTAATTCCAGAACTTGGGAGGCTGAGAAGAGGATCAGATATATCTAGCCTGGACTATATAATGAGTTTGAGGCTAGTCTAGACTACAAAACAAAATAAAAATATCCTGAAATAAAAAATTAAAAAGGGCTCCCCAGTTACTTGTTCAGTGGTAGTTCAGTGACAGAAGAGTTGTCCAGCATAAGCAATGCCCGAGGTTCAATTTCCCATACGACAGAGAAATGAAGGATACATGAACTCTGGTCTTTCCATTCTGAATTCTAGTCTATTCTACTGCTGGAGCGGTTTTAAGGGTGTATACATACTTTGAGGGCAATAGAGGTCCCACTTTTTAATCCATCCAGAAGTGGTTGGAAGCGTTCGACCTCATCCATTTCAGCTCTCTCTGTCATTGCCTCTAGAACTCGTTCATTCCTGCCCAAGAAAACAGAAAGAGAATTGCCCAGGTACACCAACATAGACATGGAGAGATGTGACAGGGAACAAACCAATTAGGAAACAAGACACCACCAGTGCTTCAGATTTCTCAAATTATTTTCTTAACCCAAACATATCAGAATCTGATAAAAGCAATTTATCAGATCTTTTTTTAATCTTTTTATCAAACTATCTTTTGAGATAATAATTTCCTAAAACCCATTCCGAGACTCCTACTCATGAATACAAAATAAAAATCTTTGAGCTATGAAATATAAGTTACTCTGACTTTTTAAAGACCATCTGATCTTAATAATACCATCAATATCTAATGCATATTACATGTGGTTCACCTCTAGAAAGCTATCAACATAAATACATAAATATAACAGAAAATATGTATAGAGATGTTTATTATGACATCATTGGTAATGGTAAAAATTCTTATCATCTACAGCAAGGTTAGAATCTGCTTTAGTCTACCTAAAGTCTAAAAATAGAAGAAATGTTAGATAAATGAAATAGAAGGCAGAATCAGCTTGTGGTATTTTATACGCCTACATATAAAATTTTACATAGTCACTAAAAATAATAAGGTATATCTATTAAGTACCAATAAAAAAGGATAATGTTCAAAATCTGTTAAACCAACACTTTCAAGAAAACAAAAATCTGTTTTATATATGAAATGGTTTACGGGCATCAACTATCATTTCTCAGCTCTTAAGACTGCAAGATTTCTAAGAATCAAGGAAATAGAAAGTTTATGCTTAGAAAAAACTATATGAACTCTATCCAAGCCATTAGCAATGGTCCTTTTCATAGCAGGATTTCAGGGGGAAAATGAATTGTTATTTTTATTTCATATACATTTATAATATTGTTGGGGATTAATATAATGATAATGAGCTGCACCTCATTATTAATGAAGATGGTGTGCTCCTTGAATCCCAGCACTTGGGGGCAGAAGCAGATGAACCTCTGTGAGTTCAAGGCCAACCGGGTCTATAGGATGAGTTCAAGGACAACCAGGGCTACACAGAGAAACTGTCTCCTCACTTGCTTCTAAAATTAAACACATATATGACAATGAAAAAGGAAACCTTTGTTCCAGGCAAAACAATATTAATGGAGATATAGCAGATAAGCTGTACTGGCTGAGTTTTATGTCAACTTGCTAGAGTCATCTGAAAAGAGTAACATCAATTGAAGAAATGCTCCCATAAGATGGGCTGTTAGGTGTTTTCTTAATTAGTGATTGATATGGGAGGGCACAGCCCATTGTGAGTGGGACCATCCCTGGGTTGGTAGTCCTGGATTCTATAAGAAAGCAGGCTAAGCCAGCCGTGGGAAGCAAGCCAGTAAGCAGCACTCCTCCATGGCCTCTGCATCAGCTCCTGCCTCCAGGTTCCTGTCCTGCTAGAGTTCCTATCCTCACTGCTTTTCTTCTTTTTTTTTTTTTCCTTTTTTTAAGGAAGGATCTATTTATTTATTTATTTATTTATTTATTATACGTAAGTACTCCGTTGCTGTCTTCAGACACACCAGAAGAGGGTGCATCAGATCTCATTCCGGATGGTTGTGAGCCACCATGTCCTCGCTGCTTTTCATGATGAACTGTTATATGGAAATGTGAGAGGAATAAACTCTTTCCTCTCCAAGTTGTTTTTTGTCATGGTGTTTCAGCACAGCAATAGTAACCTTATCTAAGACATAAGCCTACTGCACTTTCTTTCATTTAAAAATGGATTGCTTTATGCATGCTGGGGTTTGCCTGTCTGTAGGTCTGTGTACTATGTGCATGGCTGGTGCCCAGTTATGAGAAGTAGACACTGGACTCTCTGGATTGAAGTAACAAACTATTCTGAGTGCTGGGAATAGAACCTGGGTCCCCTAGAAGAATAACCAGTGTTCTTATCCTCTGAGCCATCTCTCTATCTCCCCATTAGACTTCAGTGGTCACATCAATTATCATTTAAGAAGCTTAAAATTGTTGTTTTGTTTTGTCTTTTTGTTTTTTTGAGAAAGGGTTGAGATTAAAGGCGTGCGCCACCCCCGGCTGTTAAAATTGTTTTAATTCACATGGATGTGTGTGTGTGTGTGTGTGTGTACAGACATCTGTGTGCACATGGAGATGTACATGCATGTGCATAAATTAGAGGACAGCTTGTGAGAACCAGTTTCCCCTATTGCTATGCTGGTCCCTTAGATCATTAGGCTTTGTAGCAATTGCCTTTACCCTCTGAGCCATTTCACTAGCCTTTTATTTTTTTAATTAACAGATTTCATGTGACATGTATTTGTGTGTGTGTGTGTGTGTGTGTGTGTGTGTGCGTGCACGCATGTGAGTGTGTTGTGATGTGTGTCATGGTGGGTACACAGAGGTCAGAGTTACTAGGGTCCATTCTCTCCTTCTATGTAGGTCCTGAAAGATCAAACTCAGATAGTCAAGGCTTTGAGGCAAGTGCCTTTCCTCAGAGTCATCTTGCCAGCTACTATCTTTGTTCAAAATCCTGTTCAAAATCATGTTTTATAATTCATTTTTTACAAGAGATTTTGGAATATTTGCATATACAAGATGAATTGAGGATGATATTCAAATCTAAACATGAAATTCATGTATGTTTCAAATACCTTACTGCCTGACAGTAATTTTATACAGTACTGCTAACAACACCGCACATCTAACCATTTCATAGTATGGAATTTTCTACTTGGAGTATCACGATGGTATCAAAAACATTTCTGTTTGGAGCATTTTGGATAATCAGGTAACTCTACCTGTAAGATTCTAACATCCACTTCTGAGAAGGAATATGGCCTTATGACTTGGTGTCTCAGACCGAGTGGACATCTACGTAACTCGATTTTCCTCTATGCTAAAGGAGATGGTAAAATGCGAATGCAGAAATAGCTCCAGGCACCTACATGTCCTCTGGCTGTGGCAGGATACAGAGGGCAGACAGCAGCTTAGCTGCATCAATCATCATATTGGGAACAGCAGGATCCATGGCTCTGACCAGCAGTAGGATTCCTTCTTCCGTCTCCAACATGGTTTTGATTCCAAACTGGAAAGACAAGAAGAAAGGAGGCAGGCTTAACAGTGCCCAACACACATACAGAAGAACACGTTTAGGACTTTTTATGAGTAGAATGTCATCTCTTCAATATACGAATGTTAATCCCCCTAGAGCCTTAGAATGTAACCTCTTAGGATAGAGTAGTTGCAGATATGATTAGCTAAATGACAGTGAAATAAGGTAGGTTCTTAATCCAGTATGCATGGTCCCTATGGATGAAGAAATCTATCTCCAGACACACACAGAGAACGCCACGAGAACATAAAGCAGAAATAAAAATGCTGCATCTATAAGCCAGAGCCAGCAAGCTACAAGAAAGCAGGAGAGGAGCCCAGACACTATTCCACCAAGCTCTGGCTGACATGTCATCTTGGACTTCCATCTTTCAGAACTGAGACAATACATTTCTGTTGTGTAAGATATACACTTTGCAGACTCTAAACTAGCACAGGAGTAGAGAATACTTTCCAAACAATAGCTAAACAGAAATGATTGCAACAAAGCAAAAATTTTAAGACACACAACAGAATTTCACAGCTTCATAGGTTAAAATCGTTTGATTTTTATTGTCTTCCCCCTCTCCACCAATCCTAAGGAGAAGATTAGTTATAGCAGAATAAAATAGAAAAGAAAGTAGATTTCTACTCAAACAGTAACGCAGGCTCCCTGGGTCTAAGAGCAAAATGGATAAGAAAAAGAATCCTAAATTGGGAATAGTGGTGGATACCTTTAATCCCAGCACATGTGAGGCACAGGCAGGAGAACTCTGTGAGTCTAATAGGGAGTTCTAATACAGCCAGGACTATGCAGTGTGATTCTAAAGCTGGAATGAATGTTCTGAAGTAACAACACAGTGGCACAGCCCTGTAATCCCAGCACTTGGGAGGTGGAGGCAGGAACAACTAGAGTTCAAACAAGCTTAAGGAAAACGGGCTGGGACAGATTTAATGTAAAGAATAGGAAAGAAAATAAGGCAAATATCCCTAAACAACAACTACAGACGGAACAACTAACAAACTTAATAAACAGACACTTAGCTTAACCTCTGAGTCAGAAGTTAAAACTAGGGAAAAGGATCCCATGGAAGCTCATATATGTGGCAGTCAGTAAAGTACATTACAGTCTGGAAAGGAGGGCCAAGGTCTCAAACCTCAGTTTCTTCTCCCTCTGGGGAATTGCCAACAAAGGAGAAATAATGAGGATCTAGATGAGGGCTGGAGTCAAAATGGGGAAACTCTCACCTTGTTGTTCATGAAAGCTTTCAAACAGCGGATAATCTCATGCTGGTTCCGGCTGTCGTAGTTTCTGCACACAGAAAACAGGATCAGCAAAGTCCCCAAATGTTACAATGCATCTTTCCTTATGATTGTTCAGTCTTGCAAAGAAGGACATTAGGAATGACTTCAACTAGTAGCTGAGTAGACCCTAACAGGAGTTATGAATGCAGCCCAGCATGCTCAAAGATGACACTGCACTGTGATGTCAAAGGCTGTCCAGCCCTACAGTACAAAAGCACTTGGCCCAGAAACACTAACAAAATCAATCAGCTGGCTAATACTGTTGTAATCTGAGAATTTAGTGTTAAATTAAAAACCTGCCAATTTGGGGCTAGGGCATAACTCGACTGTACAATACTTGCCCAGCAAATGCAAGCCCTGAGTTTGAACCCCAACAATATTAAAAAGTGTTTTAAATGTACAAACTAAACTCTTGTCCCTTAACTTTCTCTAGGTAGCTAGGTACTAAATTCTGTTCAGATTCTATCCTATCTATTAGTCCTTGTCTACTACCTGGAAGGCTTTACATCTGAGAAAGTACACACAGACTCAATCGCTGTATTTTTGTCTTAGAAAAGATTCCAGAAGTAGTGGACACTTTGGATGGCACCATGGAAGACTAAAATGGTTTCTGGTATTCACAGACTTCATCCCCACCCTGAAGACTACTATAAAGCTAAACCCAAACTAATCAAGTATATGGCCAAGAAAAATCTGCAAGTGTGATATGGCCCAGGCCAGATCACAGTATAGCTGAAAATGAATTCAGATCCTCTTTCCAGACAGAAAAAGAACTGGAGACTAATAATCTTACTGGTCTATATCTTCCTCTCTCTGTAATCTCATCCTCTAATCTCCTCTACAATAAAATTCTCTTTAATCCAACAGCATAGCCAAGCCAAGCCCCCTCTGGCCCTCAACCTAGAAAATATAAAGACACAGAATTCCTTACCCAGAAGTCTCCTCTTTCTCATCATGGAGTCGTTTGAGGATGTCCAGTAAGGAGGCGAGGCCCTCAGCACCAAATGTCTGCACCCAACTGTAAGGAATAGATCCAAGACAAATATCAACTGAAATCCTAGAGGCTGTCTGCAGCTCTCTCCCAGAAGCTCTTTGCTTGCAATCCAGACCTCTCTCGAATTTCCCTGCCTCCTCTGATCATCACCACTGGTGAACTATGCACTGGGTTTCTGGTAGTTTTCTCAGAATTCTCACCTGACAGGGTTATTGTTGAGAGAGACTCGAAGAGACTCAAGGCAGCTAAGCAGGTGCATATCCCGCAAACCTGACCTCAGCTCCTGGATGTACATCATGGCAGACCTAGAGCTCTCCTTCTGGTTCATCCCCTGGAGAGAGGCAAAGAGAGGTGAGTAAACACTGGGCCCAACCGTGAGTTTAAAAGATACCATACAGATATCCAGTACACAAACTACGGAACTGTGACAAACTAAGTCACAACTCATACATAGTCCAGGAACCTAAGTGTTAAGTTAAGAAAAAAAATACAGAAAGGTGGCAGCTCATATGAGGTCAGTCAAGGCAGGCTTACAGAACAGGGTGAAACAGAACTGACAGAGACATAGAACCGTCTACAAACTCAGCAAAATAAGTGGGCCCAGGGTAAGACTTGGCCTCCTGTGAGCGTCCGCCCTAGAGCTTACAGCCTTGGATGTGTACATATACTGGGACACCATCTCCCTCTTGATGATAATGTCCTTCTCTCGCAAAGGCTGCTGTTTCTCTTCATTCAGGTTCATATCCACCTAGCAAAGACAGGGAGCAAAGAGACAGAGAAATATATTACCTTATACGTATTTTTGATTTTGTTTTGAGACAGGATCTTACTATATTGTTCAGGCTATCTCGGAACTCACTATATAGACCAGGCTTGTCTTGAACTCACAGAGATCTCTCTGCCTCTTGTAAGTTTTTAGTGTTTAATATTTACTATTAAACATTAAATTATTAGTAATGAGTTGGACACAGTAAATCATTAGTGAACAAATATGTTTTCCTGATTCCTAGAGGCTTAAGTTATGATAACTAATAAAAATTCCTCAGGGATAGAATTTAATTAATTTCAGTACAGACATCATCCTTGGTATGCTACCCGCATGCTGGGTATATACCACTGGATACTTTAGCATATGTGTATACACATACACATACACACACACACACACACACACACACACACACACACACACACACACACCTGAGGGCTCCCCAGGAAATAACAACAACGTTGAACATTTTCTTTTGTATTGTATAATGTCGACTGCACTGAAGGCTGACCTCATCTCTCCAGCACTGGAGAACTGCTGCCGCCATAATAAAATCAACACCAACAAAGTCTGACAGAACTCTAATCCCTAATCACTAATTCTGGCTATTGCAGGGTGTCCACCCAAAGTGTCCCTGTTCTCACAAGGACAGCAAAGTAAGTCACAACCATGTCTATACCTCACAATGACACTGACTTCAGATACAATCCTCAAAGGCCTTCTATTGGTAAGCTGGTTTCAGCATTCTCTTTCCGTATTCCCCACTCAATAGAGACCTCAATCGGATGATGCCTTTGTATTCCTCAATTTACTCCTTGTACAGAGCTCAATGTAAACGCTTCCCCATTCATCTTCTCTGACTTAGCCTCAAAATGGTCACCACACTACCTCAGGGTTTGGTCCACTCATACTACGTTTTCGTGGCTAGAGTCCCACCAGGAAGACATTAACAAGGTAGCTAGTAATTAGATATTTCCAAATTTAACTCACAGATTCCAATCCTGTGGACTGGTACTTGTGTATTTAACCATTATTTCATGGGGCTAATATTAAAACGTTTGACATTGAGCCTACTTTTTTTTTAATAGTAAACATCGACTTAGGAGACCACACACTTAAAAACAACCACCACAAACAGACATACAAATGCCCATAAACATGTGCTGGGAAAGAGGCATCACTTGGAAGGTGGCTTACCAGCATCTGCTCAAAGAGGACGAGAACTTGCTCGTCTGAGATGTCCTGCAATGACTGAGCAGTGGGGTCATCTCCATACGATGCAGAGGAGTTTCTATGAGCAGAATTGGGCTTTTCTTTCTCCTTCTTAATCCTCATGCTGGTAAATCTCTCCAGCTAAGAGAGAGAAAGAAGCATCAGAGCAGTCGATGTGTTAACACATAACACGGCACGATCCACAACTTAACAAGCCAAACACCCAACAGCCAACCTTTTACCCTCCTGCACCTGCTTAGTATTTTTAGTTTACACAGCCAAGGTTTTTATCATAAGAAAGTTAGAAATCATTTTTTGTTAGATCTAATGCAGCATATGGACTCTATTCCTATCTAAGGTAATGTGTAAGAGACAGCAATGCTGCATTAAGGATTCAAACCTCTCTAGGCTGGGGTGGTGGCATACACCTTTAATCCTAGCACTCAAGAGGCAGAGGAAGCAGGCGGATTTCTGGGAGTTCAAGGCCAGCTTGGTCTACACAATGAGTTCCAGTATAGCCATAGCTACACACAGAGAGACCCTATCTCCAAAAGTTAAAAAAAAAAAAAAAAAATTAAAAATTTAAAATCTTTCTAAAAAGAAAACCATTATAAATTTCTCCTGCCATATCTAAGTGTTCTTAGCAGCATAGAACCAAAAGTACCTCATGTATAAATTTATTTCAATACAATTTGTTTCGTTCTAGCCACTCAACAATAAATGTGACCAGGGTACATGAGGCTCTTTCCCTTCAAGGAGGTTCTATAACCACAGAGTTTAAGATAAGTAAGCAATATGGGACAAAGAAATGAATGTCTTAAAATCAAGAGCTATTTCTTTCTCTTCCATTTGTTCCATGGCACTTGAGATATGAAAATAGCCAGAGTTCAAATCTCTTAGTATGACACCTACTCAGCAAAGAATGCATTGTACTTTAGAGGTATATATGCAATTGCTCTGCTAAACAAATACTAATAAACTGTCCTTAAATATAAGTGCTGATGGGGGTAGAGGCTGTGGTAAGCTTCAGCTTCATCAGCTCAACCCACTGAAAATGCCAGTAACTGTATGAAAAAAAAAAAAGAAAAGAAAAAAAAAAGGCTTTGGGGCTTCGAAGAGTAAGTGGCATCTAGAATGCAGGATGAGTTCTAGTTAAAAACTGCCCAACCATGAGAGTAAAGCATGCAATGGGTTAAACGAAGTTAGAGAAGACCTTGCGTATTCTGGCACTAGAACCCATGCTCTCATTACAGTTAAAGGAAGTCAAAGTTACAAGAGCTGGTGGATGTTAAGAGTAGAGAAAACGAGCGAGAACATGCACACGCCACACAGTATTTCCTTACCTCATCTGCCATGAGCCGCTTCAAAGTCTGGGAAGCAGAAAAAAAAGGAGGGAAAAGAAAAAGAAAAGAGATCAGTGGAATACCAAGGAACCTCCCAAACACCAAAATGGTTGAAGGGAGAAAGGAAGAGAAAATAAATGGAAAGGCCCTAAGCTACCTCCACACACTCAAAGACATCTCTCTGCCTAGGCGTGGCTCAGCACAGGCTCAGGTAAGGGGCAGTCTCGGTGGGTAGACAGAGTGGAGAGCTGAACAGACTCTAAAACCAATGACCAAACAACTTATGAAAAGTGTTCAACTTCATTAGTAAACAAGGAAATACCAGATAAAGGCACACTAAAGTCTGGGCTGGGGGTGCGAGCCTGTAATCCTGGCCACTTGGTAGGTGTACTGTGACTTCAAGACCTGTTGTTGGACTAGATCAGTCCAGGGCAGAC
>JADRCD010236237.1:5315-22609 GCA_019843815.1 Montemys delectorum | reverse complement strand
AGAGAGAGAGAGAGAGAGAGAGAGAGAGAGAGAGAGAGAGAGAGAGAAGACACAGAGACACACAGAGAGACAGAGACACACACAAACACACACATGGGGAAAGACAGAAAGAGAGAAAGAGAGATGAGAAAGAGACAGAGAGAGAGAGAACAGGATGTATGTACTTCTACTCTGTGTACATGCTCCTACACCAAAATCTATGTAACCCCAACCAATGTGGGGAGCTATTTTCAATTGAAACCATTTGACTTTGGTAGGAAAATAACTTTAAGATATCCACATAAACTTATGAAGCATTTGAGATGCATAACCTCATTAAAATGGCTACATAAAGATGAGCTTGAGAATATTTTTAAAACTTTAAAGTATCATAAAAAGGCTTTCAAAATCACCAACTTTTTAAAAAGCGCCTACTAAGAACCATCATAAAGAAGAAATTTTAAGTAATACTTGTTTCTAATGTTACTGCAATTACGGCAATTGTTATTTTTCAGCTTCAGTGCCTTTTCATTTGCAACAGTGCTTTTCAATTTTGGTTTACCAGTGAGGCCAAAGAACCTGATGACCAAATCCTACCCTTGCACCAATTGCATCAAAATTCCTGGGGAGGGATCTAGAATTTTTAAACAATGGTCTCTGGTTGGCCTGTAGCACAGGCATGTTTGAGAATGACTTCTGTAGAAATCTCAATTGGCTTAGCTTGCTCAACAAATGTCTAGCCGTGCTCATGAGTTCAAAACTTCTCTCCAGAGGTCTGCATTCTGCCTTCCTCCTGCTACTCTATTGCTCAACAGCTTCAGCATTCCCTAGCCGTTTTGCCTGATGCTTGTTTCTCCATCAAAGACACTGCTGCTTCAGCCACTTTCTCAGTGGTCCTGTCATTAGCATCCTTCAGAAGACAGACTAAATGCACCCTGCCTAACAACACATGTTGACTATTTCACATAAAGTCATGTTCATCATCTTTCTTGTATCCTGCTGCTTTATCTCTTTGGAGGCATGTTTTAAAACTCTAACATTTATTGATTTTTGTATGCTTTTGGCTTTGCCTCAATATATTAGAAAATCCAGAAAATGGAGATCTTGCTCTTCAAATTCACTGCCATAGCCCAGTGTCTGAATGGATGCCTGCTTTGATAATTATCTCTTGAACAGATGAATGAAAGAGAAGGAATGAACTGGGATGGTTTGGTGATTAATCCTCTGTCCCATAATCATATTTAGAATTTGAACTCCATCATTCTGAGTACAGGTTTGTTGATATTTTTTCTGACTCAATCTCACTGACCATTCTTGCTTTCATTCTCTTCACAATGTTGAAATGAACAAGGTTAGAAAAGACATACTGTTCCTAATAAGGGCCCTGGGACTTTCTACCTTGGAGTTCACCTTATGTGATATAGCAAAGAGTAGGCGAGTAGGTACTGTGCAGAACCAGCTGTGTAAACAGCATCACTTCCAGTCCAATTTAAATGAAGTCAGTAAATTATGCCTCCAGACCCTGAGCCATTTATTTCAACATTATGGAGGAAGAAAAAAAGAGTGTTCAAGGAAGCAATTTTTTCTGCCTAGGTACTCCATTAAGAAAAAAGAATGGAAGGGGCCTCTGGGGTAGAGTATAGCACCTGATATGACTGTGTGAGACGCTTTTAAAAAAAATGGAATAATCAAATGGTGGCTTACTCACCCTCAGTCAGTTCTTCCCATTAGCAATAATAGAGGGCCATGAGCTAGAATGAACTTGAGCCCACAGTATGCCCCTAAGGAGATTCAAACGGGGAAGGCAACCCTGCAGAAGCAATAAGACCAATGTTAATAACAAGTCACCTTTGTCAACCCTTTGGAAGATGCTATTATCTAAGGAGTACTAACATTTTTTTTTTTTTTTTTTTTGCTTTTTGTTTTTTCCCTCCCTCCCTCCCCACTGTTTCTGACAATGGAACAACTACCTGTTCTCTTCCGGTGGTTTAACATACATAACCTAACAGGATAGAGTTTGCTTTTTTTACCACCTGCAGTGGCACAGTCTCATCCAGCAACCACTATCAGAGAGAGCTCATTCTGAACTTAGGGCTATCAGTGTCTGACTAGCTTGTGCTTTTGAGGAATGCTTGGAAGCGCAGAGGGTAATTTCATAACTGAAATCTTCCTTGGATGCTCCTACAAGTCTAGAAACAAAACAAGAATCCTAGCTTCCTCTTGAGAGGAGACGGGAAGAATGGGCATGAAATAAAACTTGCTCACCGTCTGTCAGTTGCTGAATGGCTGGATTGGAGTTCCAACCAAGCTGAACACATTTGTAATGAACTACGGCCCTAGAAGCCTCTGGAGATGCTCATAATTACAATGAATACCTACTTGCATTGTTATTAATATTAGTAGTCATCATCAACAATAAAGGAAAGCTTATGGCAACACTAGGATAAGGCAAAAAATACATTACACATATAATCTCATTTAAACTTCACAGCAATTAACTCTTACTACAATCCTATCCAGTAGATAAGAGCCTGAAGAGTCAGAAATTTAAATGGAGGCCAGTAACTAGGTTGTTGTGTGAGCATGCATCTTTCATCTTTTCTCTATGCCTAGGTCCTCTGTATGAACTAGACTAGAAAACATCAGGTTTTTATAGAACACCAAGAATATTGAACTCCCATCTTTGAAGCTAGTTTTGGCTACTAAGTCATTCTGTGACCTTTAGATGGATCTTTTCTCATTTCTGGTGGATAGTCTGTCTGGCTTTTCTCTGTCTCCTCTTGATTCATGACTGAGGACATTTTCCCAATGCACAAACTTGGGCAAAACATACAAAGCCACCATCTGGTAGGCTCTTCAAATGTTGGACTCTTTCAAATGGGAGATCACCCAGTTCTTAAAATTGATGAAGAGGAAAAACTTTTATAGGGACAAAAGTCTCAGAGTGACAAAGGGCAAGACCAGATCATCATCATAAAAAAAAAAAAAAGAAAGAAAGAAAAGAAAGATAAAAAGAAAAAAAAAGAAAGAAAGAAAAGAAAAAGAAAAGAAATCTAAACAGGCTTGCGTTCAGATTACTATTGTTCACAGAAACTAGAACAAGGGACTCATTTCCCCTCCCCATATACTGTTCAAAAGACATTTGGGGGAAAGAAAATCCAGAGCTGAGAACATAACTACCTGAACTTGAAAATAAGGTAAAGACCAAATTAAAGCAGGAAGCCTTGGGCATGAATACAAATGGATGATTATCAGCAAATCAGCCTGTGGCATTGAGTAAAAAGAAACACAGAAAGATCCTCTTACAGGTAAAAGAAAAGCTGGACAAAATGTTTGGGAGGTAGAAGAGAGCCTAAATTCAAGGGCTGAATCCAATCATCCTAGTAGCAACGCTAGCTCACAGTTCTTGCAGTTTACAGAGGAACAAGAGGCTGAGCTGTGTACATCATGGTGCTGCTGTCCTTCAGTCATTGGACTATGATGGTAAAAAAATGTGTCCGGACTGCTCAGCTCATCAGAGGAGCAGATAGAATTCCAAGTCTGCATCTGGTCTTTCCAGTCCTTACCTCTCACATATGGTAATGGACAGTTTTGTTGGGGCAAAGATTAAGAGCAGAACTTGTGATTGGTTGCATCATTCCATACATGAACATTCCTCTGTAAGTTGCTGATGGGTTAGGAATTATGATGCTGCTTTCTTCTCTTTCTTTTCCCTGTCCACCTTAGGTCTTGGCTGCGTTTTCTGAAGTACCTCTGTTAATTGTCCTCATCCTCTCCCATGGTGTGGGACATCTGCTTGTCTGCTGCACTCAAACCTCTCTGTTTGATTTTTCTCTTGTTTATTGACGGGTTGGTGGATTCACTGTTCTTTAAACATCTTCCAAGTCAAGTCTAGTCTGAGATGCTGAGTTCACAGAGGGATGGAAAGATAGAGAAGGGATAAGAGGGCTTCCTCCACTGAAGGGATTTATAGACAAATCCTACTCCTACACACAGTAGGAAGCCTATGGTGAGAAACTACATGAAGAGGCCAAAGCTCATGCAGAGCAGGACAGCAGCCCTCTTACTTGACACTGCAGATGTCCTCTGATATACAAACAGAATGCCTATGATGCTTCCCAAATCCTGCTCTGAATGAAAATCTCCCAAGACAGTGGGAAAACAAAACAGGGGTTAACACACTGATCAAGAGTCTTCTATAGTGGTTTAGATTGCATCAAGAATTCTAGTGGTCTGAGGCACAGTATGCAGGCAATTGGTACTAATAAACACACAAATTAGCATATACAAGATTCCATGGAAATAAACAAATAGACATTTGTTAGCCACTGGATGTAGACAGTTGCCTCAGTGTAGTAACTGCACAAAGAGCATTGAGGAAAACAATGTTTGTTTTCCTGGAACCACAGAAAAAAATTGAAATGAAGAGTAGACATTGACTTAAAACTACAAGAGGCTGAACAAAAAGACTTGATGCTCACCAGCAGGGAATGCAATGTGCCTGGATTCAACCTCTGAGATTTCATTTCAGAAAACTCGGTCCTTCTTTCGGCTTGTGTGATGTTTTTTGTCCCCCTGAGATGTCAATCCCTGCCATGACCATTTACTTAGATATGCCTACCCCTGATATCTCACTGGAATCTATAGCAAACACAAGTGGTTAAAAGATGCTGGTTTTTTATATTTCCCGTGGATTGAGCTATCCTTGCTCTTGTACATTAAAGTTGATCCTCTCTTTAAAATAACTCCCAACGCCTAAAATCCACTAATTTTAACTTTGTAGATATCTGCATATAATCAATAAACTAGGACCTGACCAATCGTCCACACATTAAAACTTACATAAAATATGTACTCACACTCTATTTGTATTTGTTGAGCATGCAGCTATTTGCCTAGCGCTATCCTAAATAATGTGTACTTATGATGGAAAGACCTACATCATCTTACACTCATATCAAGCTTAGGGATACAAACATGAAGAGGATAGAGACAGAGAGAGTGGAAAACAGAAAGAGAACTTGAGAGACATACAGAAGATCTGCATGAGTTTGAAGTCAATCTGACCTATATAGTGAGTTCAACAATGGAATGGATAATTTGTTTTAAAATGAATTAAAAATGCAATGGTTTACATAATGAGTTTAAAACTGTAGTGGTCTACATAGTGAGTTCAAAACAGGAATAGATAATTTGCTTCAAAATTAATTAGTATTATGAAGTACTTTGGAGAGAAACAAACAGGGCAAGGAAACTGAGAATAACAGAAGCAATGGTTTAGCTTAGTCTCAGAAATCAGAAAGCTAGACACACTATGTCCTAAAGGTCCCTGAGTCAGAATATTTTGGTATCTGTTACAAAAAGAAACAAAAACAAAAGTAAAAAAAGATGAAAATAGTGAGGGGATGGACGAATAATTTAATAAGTTGAAAGAAGATGCTAAACCATATCCCCAGTTCTATAGTTTAGAAGTGAACCCTACCAAACACCCCTGTCTTGGAAGCTTGGTCTTAGATGATGGCACTGCTGGGAAGTAATGCATAGAAGGTGGGGCCTAGAGGAACAAATGAAGTTGTTACAGTTGTGTGGTTGTGATTCGAAAGTTATATTGAAACCCCAAGCCACTTCTCAGCTGCCGTCAAGCAGTTCTACCACTGACTCTTACCCATGATGTTCTTCCTCATCATGGGATGAGTGGCAAGCCAACATAGCCAGATAATTTATACCTACTAATGGTGCATTCAAATTCATATGAAATTCAATGGGAATCCACTGAACATTAGAACGGGAATAGATATAAGTTAAAAATTGTCCCATTTCATGGATCTGGGACCTGTCTTACCCAGTCATCGCATGGGAAATATTGGCTCTATGTGGCATCTATTGTGGATGGTGCTGACGTGAAATTCATTTACAATGTTTTATTTGCCTATGTGTCTTTATTCTGTCACCTCATATACCTCATACCTTGTAGTGAAATTCTGGGTTTTTGTGTTAACTACAACTTTAGCTCATTAAGGAAAAGCCAACCTTCAATGACTATGCCATTTTAGATTCCAGAGACCAATATGTGATATGTCTAATTTCTTGTTATTATCTACATACTTCAATATAGATAGATTTTGATCATGTTTACACTAAGTGAAAATGCCAGACACAGAGCCACATATCACATATGATTCAATTTATGTGAAGTATTTGAAGTAGGCAAATCCATAGAGACAGAAAACAGATTAGTGGTTGCTTAAGGCTATAAGCAAGAGCTTGTGGGGAGGGTGACTGATTAATTATCCTTTTATGGTGATGAATAAGAGAATAAAATCCAAGTAATGGAATTAGTAGTGATTGTTGCAAAATATTGTCAATGTACTCAATACTGTTGACTTATGTACCTTGAGATTGTTGAACTGCTAAATACTATATTATATGTACTTTACTATGTTAAAAGACAGACAGCTGACAGTTGCATGGGAAGTTAATTATGGAGAATGGAAAAAGTGTAGGGAGATGATCTCAGCACTCCAGGTGAGAAGGGTGAAAGTCAAAAGCAAGGGAAGGTGGCCTCCGGAGTGAAATTTGACTAAGTCAGGTTGATACATCCTTGATCTTTAAAATAATAATATCATTCCTTTTGCCATAAATTTAATTCCCTTGCTGTTCTGTGTTAGGCAAAGCTCTTTTTCTATCTACCATCAATGTAATCCTCATATCCACTGATTTATCACTAGGTCTCTCTTCCCGCTGACTCCTCTGTCATCCCAGAAGCATCAATGTCTTATTACATTTGTTAAATAAATAAAAATAAATCAGCAGCATTGGAGAGCTTAAGGCTATGTGTGCAGACCTGCTGGACAGCTCCTCTCATTACACAGTTCCTCCTCATTTTCCAATCCCAGTCCAGTTAGGGTCCTGGACCACATGTAAGAAGGCCCTAAAATCAATATGATATTTAACAGAAAAGTACTGAAGCATGGACAGCCCAGAAGCAATCTGCTGACTCACTAACATCAGGAGGGCATCTTGGTCCCAGCTGCTCCTGCTCTAGCATCAGTGGAAACCCCAGAAAGACAAATTGCTGTCATCAGTTCCCAAGAAGAAAGGCTTGTGGCCTACCTTCTGCAGCAGTGGGAGGGAAAAAGAAGGCCAAGCAGGTCTGTTCTGTCCCTGACATGGTAATGAGGATCACTCCTGACATTGGATGACAGTGGCCTTGAAAGCAAGTTAGAAATCACCCCGTTTCCCCGTTAGCAGTCTGACTTTGTGTGTTGCAAGGTCAGCACAGGCCAGGCCTGTTGCTGTGACTTTGCAGAGAAGGTGCTCTGATCCCATTAATATGGACTCTGCCTCCTTCAACCCTGGCACAAACAAGCATACTGTCATCCACAGTACAGCACAGAGCAGGTGCAAAAAGAAAGCTGGGAGACACACACACACACACACACACACACACACACACACACACACATAAAAAAAAAATCAACACAACCAGGCGAACATCACTCACTACACTCTCTTCTTCAGAGTCAGCCTTGCATGCCAGTTCGAGAGACCCCGGTGCTTGGCATCATTACATCTTATTATGCTAAGAGTCATTTTAGTAGGCATCTCTCAATAGGAAACAATGCAGCAGACTGATGATCACTGAGGCTACACAAATTCATTATTAAATACTGCTTCCCGCCACCCCCTGGCAGAGTGGCCTCAGGAAGGCTGTCTAGTTCCTAAAGCCTCGGGCTTTTTATCTAGGAAGAGATGTCAGGCATATCCTTCACGCAGCTCCTGGGAGGAGTGCGATAGCTACATGTCAGGGGTTAACAATGCTTAAGACAGCAAATGTTAGTTAATAACTGTAACCGTGATTGCTACTAGAATCATCTTTTCTTGAAAAAGCTGTGGATTTCATTGCTCTAAGGAACTCATATTCCTCCATGAGCCCCTAAAGAGGACAGCACCTTCCTGAATGAGGACGGGTGCTTTGGAGGAAAAGCTCAAGGCCTGTGCTTCTGGATCCCTCCCAGCCTGACTTCCTTCAGTTGTGAGCAGTTGCACACATCGGAAGCCAATAGGGAAGAACAGTGCCCAGGAGTCTGTTTCAGAGATCATGCTTAGCAAGATGTTTTCCTGCTTTTATGAATTACAGCCAGAGAAATCCAGGCTGATTGTACTTAGAATACCAATGTTTGAGCAGGTTCACAGTGGGCAGTATGGTAGAAGGAAATTGGTTGCTATTTGATTAGAGGCTTCTCGGGAAACTTACTGCAAGCAAAATAGTTGAGTGGAAGAATGACTATACCAACTTGAAGCATAAGGAGCCTGAACTAGAAATACAGAAATGTCTGTCAGTAGCCTGGTTAATAAAATACCTAATTGCATTTTTATATAGTTTAAAACTAAGCTGTGTTACTGACTTTGCTGTAAAAAAATATCTAACAAAGCAACTTAAGAAAAGAGGTCCTCTTTTGTTTGTGTTTTATTTGTTTGTTTTGTTTTCTTTTAATTCAGTTTGGAGATATAGACTGTCATGACTGGGGTGGGATGGTGACAGGAACATGAGGTCACATTGTTGTATCTGAGCTGTTCTCAACCAAGAGGAGAAAACTAGGATGAGCTCTTTATGCATTTTTATGTTTTCATTGAGTCACACAGACCCAGCCAGGGGCATATGATTTTGTGGCTACAAGTCTAAAGAGGTGGCCCCAAGTCCATAACACAGGGAAGTTATGAAGGGAGAAAAACTCTGCAAGTTGGCATTTTATCCTGAGACTGTTGACAAGCATCGAAAGGATATGAACTTTTTATAAAATTAGGGCATAGCCAAGGAAAACCCTCTCTGGATCCAAAATGGCAGCCCAAGTCATGGTTTGTTAAGCTTCAAAAGAAGGCAATTTCTGATTACACAATGGAGCAATCACCCATTCAAAGGTTGGCATGTGGGCTATGGTGTTTTGAGTATGCTTGGCCCGAGGAGGTGTGGCCTTGTTGGTGGAAGTATGTCCACTTCAAGAATAGGCATTGAGACCTTCCTCCTAACTGCCCAGAAGGTAGTCTTTTCTTGTTTGCCTTCAGAACAAGGTGCAGAACTCCAAGATCCTCCAGTGCCATGTCTGCTTGAATGGTGCCATGTTTCCTACCATGATGATAGTGGACTGAACTTCTGAACTGTAAGCCAGCCTCAATTAAATGTTGTCCTTTGTAAGAGTTGACTTGAATCATGGTATCCATTCACAGTAGTAAAACCCAAACTAAAACAGCTGTGTTACCGTGGTATCACTTTTTGATCAGAATGAGGGGGCAGAAAGTCTTGCTGTTAAAGAAGCAGAACAATAAAAGTGAGTTGTGTTTCTCAGAAAGTACTGTGCATACGTGAGGGTCGGGCTCAACTCAGTTTTAACTTGAGGTAGGGTCAGGATTTAGCAAATATGTTTTTCTCACTTTGACATGCCATCTACAGTCAGGAAGCAGAGAGAGATGGGTCCTGGCACTCAACATTCTGTTCAATTCTCATTCAGGATAAGTCTTCCCTCCTCAGTTAAACTTTTCTGAAATAGCTTCAAAGATATACCCAGGTGAATATTTCCCAGGTGATCCTAAATCCAGTAAAGTTGCCAATGGAGTTTAACGATCACAGAAACCAAAATAGTCCATGGAGTTGAGAGTCAGATGAGTTGTTCTAACTGTTGATACAAGTTGTGATTATATATGTATTTGTTTCTGGTTTTGTGATGCTTCTTTGTGCTTATGGCTCACCTACTTCTCTATGTATGTGCTATTTCCCAAGAATAAAGACCTGGGCTGGGAATGTGATCGACCTAGGATTTAGAAGGTCTTTGTTCCATTCCCACCACTGGGATAAAAAAAGAAAATAGATTGAGGAAGGGGAGAAGGAAGGGGGAGCCTAAGAAGATTAGGGGAAGTTGCTAGCTTCAAATATCCAAGAAATATGGACAGATTCAGGCTTCACGGCTTCAGCAGACACAGGCAATCATGGCTCTAGGTCAGTGACAGGCTCCCTCAGTACCACCCTTTGGGGGTTTTGTTCAAACAATGCACACAGCAGCATCCTTCATCAAGAATCTGAGTACCAGCTACATGAGCTGAGATCGTCTGCCAGGGGATCCTACCTGGATAGATATGCTACTTTTGAAGATTCCAGGGAAATGCTTAGCATGATTTTGAAGACACTGCCCTTCCTACACAAGAGGTTCACAACACAGGAAGGCAACGCAGCTTTACAAAGTGACCGGGAGTCTACTTTTATGCTGAGTCTAGTGACAGTGCCTAGTGGTGATTCAGAGTATGTTGTGAAGACATCAACCTGAAGTAGATGCACCAATCATTCTCAGTACAGCCAGATTAAAGTCATAGAGAACAATAAGATAACATGAAAATTTTAATATAATTAAGTAATAGTGGAGACTTCTAAGCTACAAACCAATCTTTACTTTTGCTTCTGGGAGAAAAGTATTAAAAACAAAATATCTTGCTCCTTACAAATGATCTGATAAATAATAGAGCAAAGGGTTATTCATCTTGACAACACTGTTCACTGAATAGAATTGTTGTTAGGTACTAAGCAATTGGTGTAGGCCAAATGTGATAACTCTCCTAGTTAGCTGAGAAATGAGACTATGATTGTAAATATCACTACAATGAAATAGTTTTGCACTGTTTTTATCCCTTAATCTTTTTTGACATCCCTGGTAATTATAATTTATTAGAAAAATAGAATTAAATATAGATACCAATTTGGGTCTTTATAAGGCCTATAAATTGTGCTTATTATATTTTTATTTTTTAGAAAATATAAATTTCAGTGACAGAGTTTAGTTCTAGTTTTCTCTTTCTTTGCTTTATTCCACTTATTCATTTCTATTTGCATTGCAAAGTTATCTGGGCAAAAGTCAGAAGAGTTATTGACCTTGGTGTTAAGCTAACACTAAGTGGGCACTTCAGGTCACATCGATATGGTTCTGGAGAAGATGGACAAGGCAGTTGTGAGTTTAGCCTGGCTCAGGAAATGGCCTCAGTCTCATGCAGCCTCCTCCATATTTCTAAACCAACTGAAATCACACTTCATATTTGAATCACATCTGCCTGAATTACTTCCAATCTAAGGTGGCTTTGAAATTTTTCATATTAATGGACTTGAATATAAAAGGTAATAAGAGAAATCTATAGGCCTATATGACTTTAAAGTTTTATGTGCATGGACCTGGAAATATTAAAAATGTAGTTCATGGTGATGCATAATAGTCATGATGTAAGAAAAATCTATGATCTGGCCAGGTTGCTGGGCTTGAAGGTCTGGGACCTCAACCAGTTATTTGAAGGACATAAGAAGCCAAAGGCAGTTAGTATATTGAAACTGACAAAACAAGGGGAAAAAGACTAGGGCCATCAAGTTTCTTCCCATTTACCTCCAATGGGATGCCTGAAAACCTATGCCACACTGGAGATTGTATTTATTTGTTTTTATTTATTTATTTATTTATTTATTTATTTATTTATCTGTGTAGCCCTGGCTGGCCTAAAACTTGCTATTGTAGGCCAGGCTAGCCTTGAACTCACAAAGGTCTGCATGCCTTTCTTTCTGAGTCCCAGGATTAAAGGTATGTACCACCTCACCCATTCCTTTTAAAGATTTATTTTTATTTTATGACTATGAACACACACACACACACACACACACACACACACACACACACACATGCATGTATGCACATACACACCATGGAGGTAAGATGAGGGTATTGGTTCCCATGGAAACTAGAGATAGTAGTGAACTACTATGGAGATAAAAAAAAAATCAGAGTATTACAGAATATCTGATCACACTGTGAACTCTGAGATTATATGTTAGTTGCTAGAAAAAAAACTATTTCTAGTTGTGGTTTGGTTAAACCTTAGCACAGACCTTTAATTCTTCTAGCTGGGGTTCAGAAACACATTTAGTATATACCTTTAATCTTAAACAATGAAAGTGTGTTTAAAAGTGATGTGTAATTGAGTGGCAGACAAAGTGATGAATCAGAGAAAGATTCAATAGAATAGAATATGCCCAAATCTCAGGAGAAGAGAGAAAAATGAGAAGCTATTTAAGAGCAATACAAGTATAGTGGAAGCAAGTTTACTGGGACATGTAGAGAGAGACTGATTACAGAAAGAAAAGAAGCTAGACAAAGGTGAAAACAAAAGGAGCCAGAAAATTAGAACATATTGCTAAGGTTAATATAAGATGAAACAGAGCAATTCAGTCAACCCAAAAAGAAGCCAGATTGAATCAGTCAGCTTGGAGAGGAGTTTGAGCCAGAAGAGCTGAGTGAACCAGCTCACCAGAGATCAGAAAGAACTATGAAGTGGTGAGCCTATTTAGCTAATCTAGGCTTCCAGGACTAAGCCTAGATTAGCAAACTGAGGCTGTAAGCTTCAGAGATGACAATCATCTCTGGCAAATAAAAGGTACTTTTACATCACAGTCTTCTGTGAGAGTAATGCGTGCTCTTGACCATGCTACAAGCCCATGGAATGGGAAATTGTAAAAGAAACATAATAATGGTGAAAGAAATATGTAAGTGATTTTATCATAGTTAAAATGTTTCTGAGCTTAAAAATAAAAGAGCATTCTGAGCTCCCTTGCATCTAAGAGGAAGAAAACAAGAGGAGAGTCATTCTGATTATATATGTGCATCAAAGCAGAGGCTCAATTTCTACCTGAAACTTCTTTAGACGCTGTGAATGGAGCACCTTCCTAGGAGGAAAGTCAGTAGAACTGGCCACATTTTGCTACAAATATTGCGGCTGTACTCATTCTCTTAGCTTTAAAACAATGTTTAATTATTACTAGAAGTACTGGACACCAATTCGGTTCAGTAACAGCAGTCATGTGAGGCCCAGATTGGTTTGTTTCAGGTTTCTAATAAGAGCACTGAGAAGGCCTCTATCTCTTGCTGATTTCCAAGGAATGGCCCCTTGGGTTGGCTCTGCCTAGATGACATTACAATCCCAATGGGCAAGGAAACACAGGGATTAGAAAGAGGTGCTTCACAAAGCCAATTGAGCACCGAAATTCCATGTGACTTCTCCTTCTAGATTTTTACTCAGAAACACTGGAGATAGTATCCACCAATGCCGTGTGTTCCTATTTGTCTCATTTCATTTTAGGGCATTTAAAATTCACTCCTCCAGTAGATCAAAAGCAGATAATTTGGGTCTGCACTAGAAGCCAATAGATGAGAAAGCACCTCCTGAGCCTGTGACAAATGAGAGAAGACTGGGACCCCTGAAGACCACCTGTGGTGCAGGTCACCTAATGTGAAAGACAAGAGTGAAGCCAAAGAGCTGCATATGGGACTTGGAAATTGGAACTTGCTGTTTGGAAAGAAGAGAATGAGAGTTCAGGCTGTGAGCCCACTACCCTGGCATGCTCATCTCCTGCATTCCTGGTGCTTAGATATTCCCTGCAAGGCACATGGACCCTTTACAGTCATTCTTCTCACATGGCAATGCCTGTCTGCTCTGGCAAATTTTGATAAATGCAATGCCAAGTTGAGCAGTGTGCAACCACCGCAAGCAATATTAATCAAAGAAGGGACCGGGAGATCTCTCGGGTACTTTTGTAGCATGGGAAAAATAATCACACGTCTGATTTCTTCAAATGACCATGTTCATGGGTTCCTTTTCCTTTTTTTCTTTCTTTCTTAACCTAAGAGTCATGCTGCCTACAGACCAATAGTCAGATGGTCGGATGGGTATCCATCAGGTTCTATGTAAAAAGCTGTCCTCTGGAGACCTAATTCTGATTTGTACTCTCTCCAGGTCCTGAAACACTAAATAAGTTAAAGCCACTGGTTTTTAATTGTGTTGTACACACACACACACACACACACACACACACACACACACACACCACCTCCTGAGCTGTTTATTGGAATTACAAACGCTCTGCCTAAATGTCAAGCTATGCCACAGAGAAATGTGAACAGCTCAGTTTATTAATGGCAAGTAGGAAGGTTGGCCCCATCACTCACAGCAACGAGGCCTCCAGCTTGCTCTCAGGCCCCCAGCTTCCAACAGAGTGATATGGTCACAGCATTAGCTTAGAGCAGATTAAAAATCCGAAGCACAGGGAGAAACTGACAAAACCCCTGTGCAGGTCAGAGTTATCAGCAAGCAGACAGAAACACAGACAAAAGGCTCCTGCGCAGATGGCCTCTGATGCTCTTTAAGGTTGCCGCCTCTGGTTCTGCTTGCTGGACATACGCGCTGAACAGGATCTCAGCCATCTTTGTCTCATCAGCCAAGACCTATCATCTGCCCCTGTGGGGACGCTATGAGGCTGGGTTTGGAAATACTGCTTTTCAGTCTCTACAGTAATATTTAAGACATAGATTTCAAAACAGGGATAATAGATTTAGGGGAAAATTAAGGTATAGGCTGTGGTCTAATATGGAATTTCTTCCATTTTTCACATTCAAGAAGGACACTTATCATAAAGACCCCATCCAAGTGAAGGTTATGAAGTTACACAAAGCAACACAATTAATAATTGATAACTGACTGAGACAGGGCATACAATACTGTCCACTCGCGTACTCATAACTGCTACTCCTGGATCAGTGAAATTTTTCTTAAATCAGAGGTGTGAATCACTTCTGCTGTCATGCCATCAATAAAACAAAATGCCAAAAAGAAAAGGCTGGAGAGAGAGGATAAGGCTGGCTGCCAGCAATGGGCTTAATGCTAGTGTGCTGGATATTATGTGCTTGTGACACATTTCCTCTGCATAAAAGCAGCCAAAATTAAAACTATTAAAATAAATAGTTCTGGGTCAACAAACATCTATAACACCAATAGATAAATCAATGCACTTAAATCCCTTAATATATTCATCAAGAGAATGGAATCACCATCACCAGGAAGTCATGCAGCAGAATAACGATGGCCATTCACAGTTCCTAAATAAACTGATCAAGAAGAACTGAATCGTGTTGATCTGCAACTGACATACCCAGAAGCTTTGCTGTATCTGCTTCTAGCCACCAGCCTCTCTTTGACTTTCAGAGCATGAAAACCCACTTCCGGGAAGGAGGACAAGATACTTCGCTGCTACTGGTGAATCATCTGCAGTGACTAAAGAGGTCTTCTCTTCTCTAGTAAAGTCTATCTGTTTCAAAATGGAAGCACTAAAGGAATTTATGTTTGTCTTCAGGGTCCCTCATCCCCCTTGTGACCTGGAGTTGACTTTCTTTTTTAGTAATTAAGAGGCAGAGACGGAAAAGGGGCTGGAAGCTTGAGTATCAGCTAGCCTAGAGCACGCAGCACAGGTGTAGGAAAAGAAAGAGAGACCCTGGCTCAAAGCAAAGTGGAAGAAAAGAACCAAACCCCAGAAAAGTTATAAGCTTTCCTCCGACTCTATTATGCAGGCAGTGGCACATGCCAGCTTTCTAGCTCTGCCCTGTCTTTCTCTTTCTCTTTCTTTCTCTTTCTTTCTCTCTCTCTCCTTCATTTTTCCCCTTCTCAATAATACACAGGCACAAACAGACAGACAGACAGACACACTCACACACATATACACATACGCGCACACAATATAGGGTGTATAGTGAGTAGCAAAGAATTGAGACTAGAAGCTAGTCCTAGTCACTCCACAGCTGGTTGACAAAATATTAATTTCACTCTAACCTCCCATGCTGTGCTATTAGAACATAAACGGCCACTTGGGAGTGGGGGTTGTCAGAAGATGTTCCTGATCACTGCTGTCATCGGGGCCTTCATTACTGAGCTGAGTCCAGTGCATGTGCTTAATTAATATCTGATAGCAAGCTGCTGTAGAGGACACTTGATGTTGAGAATTGGCACCTCAATCTCCTTTCCCCTTGCCTCCATTCCTAATGCCAGGTTAGATAGTCTTTTCACTTCATGATTTTTGACTTTGTTTTCCTCTGCCATGGAAATCTCCCGTTTCTCAAAAGAGAATTCCTCACTCTAGTTCCCAGCATCACTTCTTGTTCAACCTCTTCCAGCCACCTCATCTCCATGCCAAGAATCTTGATCTCCTGTCATCCCCAGTCAAGATCTCTAAGCTCCACCCTATAAGAGGGAGATATTTAGACTAGACGAAGGATCTAATATTCTCAGAATCATCAAAAATATCTGACATTTGGTGTAAGTTTTTGCTTGGCAAAAAATCTTCTCATGTGTGTGTTTATAGCAAAGGTTAGAGTTAATAAGGCATTTCAACCCCTAAACAGTTTAATTTTCATAAAGTTAAAACAGTACACCATTAACTATTTAACTGAGGGGATGTACTCTATTGTCTAGTCTCCTTCTTTAGGAGCTTTGGGAGGGAAAGATGAAGAAATGAACCTACGAAGAACACGTAACTACACTTGAAGGAGAGTAAGACACAAATATGTTACCTATCACTTAGTTATGACCCAAGAGCTTTTTATATAATTACATGTCTACAGAAAGATATTTTACCACAAAATACGATAAAATTTGATTCAGAAAGAAAATAAGTATAGTAGGTAGACCCTTCCAATACTAATTTTTCTAAGCTCTTTAGTTGCCCAGAGATCCTTTCAGTTCTGAGGGACCATTGCCAAATACAATGTCTCATCTGCTGAGAATGTGCTTTATTCTCTTGGCTTTAGGGTTGTATACTACTCAACGATCCCACATCTTTATATCTGGTGTGGAAATTGCATCAAGCAATCGCAGAAAACCTCTGATTCACATAGGCAGGACTTCTCACTCGGTTTTCCTAGCCACTCGACCTCCTGCAGACTTCTTCTGATTACTGTCACTATAGATTGCTTTTCCTGGGGACCTCAGTAATGATTGCAGCAAGATGTGAGTTGGGAATGTTTCCTGTTCCATAATAATCAGGCTTGATGGTGACCAACCTTGAACTCTCAGTGACCCAGGACTAGCAGTTAAAGAAGAGGTATGAGAGTTAACCTGTGTGTGTCTGTCTGTCTGTCTATCTCTGTGTGTATGTGTCTGCCTGTCTCTGTATGTGTGTCTATCTATCTCTGTGTGTCTGTTTGCCTGTGTCTGTGTGTGAATGTTTATGTGTATTCACGTGTGCATGTATATATGCGTCTATGTGTTTGTGTGTATCTGTCCGTGCATGTCTCTCACGGCATTTGTCTGTCTGTCTCTCTGAATTTGTCTGTCTGGCTCTCTTTGTTTGTCTGTGTGTCTCTGTATGTGAGTATGTGCCTGTCTCTATATGTGTGTCTGTCTCTGTGTCTGTCTGTCTGCCTGTGTCTGTGTAATGTTTGAATATGTCTGTGCATGCATACCTGCAT
>JADRCD010236236.1:16204-29116 GCA_019843815.1 Montemys delectorum | reverse complement strand
TTCTCTTCTCTTCTCTTCTCTTCTCTTCTCTTCTCTTCTCTTCTCTTCTCTTCTCTTCTTTTCTTTTCTTTTCCTTTCCAAGCTGGGTCTCCTTATATAACACAAGCTCACCTGGAAGTTCCTATGTAACCCAGGCTGGCCTCAAATTCACTCACCATTCCTTCTAAGCTTCAAAGGTGCTAGGATTGTAGGCATGCACACCCCATCCAGCCCACACCTTAGTTCTTGCATAGCACTGAGGTGGATATTTAGAACTCTAAAAAAATAAAATAAAATAAACAAACCAACTGGCCAAAGACAACTGGCATGCCTTTTCAATTTTCTAACAAACTTTAACCTACGCTCCACAGCCCTTAGAGACTGGACAAGGAAAACCTTGATTGTCCAGGCTCCTGAGCTTACTGGTACTTTCACAACTAGGAATACACACGTCACCCTGCGGGGTATTTCTAGGCTACCACACAGCAGATTGCAGGAGTATCTTGACCCCATATTTTTAAACACATAATTTTTCATGAGATAGAGATTATGGCCTCTTAATGAAATTTGCTTGCAATCTCCTGATACCTTATTAAGCTTCCACCAATGACAAGGTCCCATTAGACCTGCCTAAGCTAAAGCCTATTTGATATCAGAACACAAGGAAAGGTCTCTGCCTAAGTAGATTAAGGACACACAAATCAAGCAAGGCAGATTTCTAAACAAGGGAACCCGAAGCACAGAATTTGCATGCATTATTCATTCCTGCTCCGTGCAAACACGCAGATATTGCTGCGTGAACTTTGGCCCACCGTGCTTAAGAACAATGGTTAGGACATTAGTCCAGGATTCCTCTTTCCATGCAGGCTGCCAGAGGACTTGCAGGCTCCGAGGGGGGATTTGCACAGTAATTCCCTCCTAACGCCCTCCGGGATCCCTTGTCTGAAATGTCACTTGGAGCTTTGTGAGCAGGCTGGTTTCTTTACTTCTGGGTGGCAAGTGTCTGCTCCTTGCATTCCTTCCTGCTTTCCTGTTGCCCCGTCTCCCACCGGCCTCTGGCTAAACGAAGAACTTCTCCAGGTCATATTTCCGTAGCAAACATACATTTTTAATTTCATCGAAGCTTAAATACCGCGAACTTAAACACTGTGAAGAAGCAATCCTGTCTGCTGTGCTCTGCTGGGCAGTGTTAACACCTCTCTGCTACTTGGCCATAGACACCTGGTTCTGTGATAAATTAAGTCTGTGTACATTCCATGATGTGGTCTGTTCTTTGAGTCACATCATTCTCTCCCCTTGAGTTAGTGCCCTCATTGATCATGTCCGTGTCTGCATTCTGTACACATACACACACACACACACACACACACACACACACACACACACACACACAGGAATCTACTATTGTCCTTAAAATTGTTTTCTACAATGGTGAGAGGAATGGGTAGTGCTCCACCAGGCAAAAACCTCATCAGAGTTGTGGCTACTAGAAAAACCTGTGTCATCTTCAGGCTGGCGCTCAGGAGAAGGTTTCAGCTAGAGACAGAGCCATTGCCTTACACACAGCCCTGTAAGCTGTGGGGTGGAAGGAGATAACAAAGGAATGAGCTCAGATAAAGAAAAGCAGGAAACAGTTCTGGGGTCTTTTAGAGATTTCAAGAAGAAGGGGTTAGCAAGGATTCCTACTCTGTAAAATTGAAGAGTAAACAAAGAGCAACTAGCTTCCCTAAAGCCAAGTAAAGAAAGTATGTTAGGGGTGAGAGATGAGGTTGGCTTGTAAAAGGTTTCCCTAGTATGCCTGGGCTCCGTCTCCAGCACCCTGTAAAACCTGGCAGAGCAGAACATGCTTGTAATCCTAGCACTAGGGAGGTGGAGGCAGGAGAATCAGAACTTGCCGCTTATCTTCGACTACATAGTGAGTCTGAGGCCAGCCTGGGGTACACAAGACCTGGTTTCAAAAACAAAACTAAAAGGAAAAGTACTTTAGGTCATCCGTGCAGCTCCTGCAGAGGATTAAAGAGTGCAAGGCCTACGGCTGCTAAGGAATTTGGCAAAACAGAAGAGGCACTCAGAAAGGCAGCGGTGGCCTAGGGAAAGGACCGAGTGGATAGCCTGGCACCTGTGGACACATGTCACTCTAGTCTCCTGCCCCAAGGGGCGGACTTGACTGACAACCCCAGCTGAAGGGCCTGCAGCTCCACCACTGGATTTGTGGTTAAGACCCAGTTTACCCAGCCAGTGACTGAATCTGGCTGGAGTGGGGCAGACTCCTTTAGCCGACAACTTTGGCTTAAAGATTCACCCTGAGCCCCCCAAACCTTCTGAGTATGGTTTGGGATACTTGCTCCTTGGTCCTTCCTCCTGCCTCTCCTTTCATGGCATCTGCATAGAGGTGCTCTCTTCCACTGTTCTATGTGCTTCCTGTTTTACAAGTATACCCTCCCCCCTCAGATATCTTACCCATCAAACTCTTCCCCGATGACTGTTTGTGTTTGTTTGCTTTTTGTTTTTATTTTTGTTTTTTTTTTTTTTGGGGGGGGGGGGGGGACAGGGCTTCTCTGTGTAACAGTCCTGGCTGTCCTGGAACTCGCTCTGTAGACCAGGCTGGCCTCTGACTCACATGGATCCACCTGTCTCTGCCTCCCGAGGGCTGGGGTTAAAAGCATGCACCCTCATACCCAGCTCCTGATGACTGTTTTTAAAAGTATCCGAACAATAGCAGCAACAGCAACAACAGAAAAAAAAAATTCAAACAAAAGTGGGGGATTTTAGCATCTTCTGTTCTTCCCCCACATTTCCATTAGCACTTCACAGTAAGAACAAGGTCTCCCAGAATAAACATGCTTTGACTCACGCATGGCTCCATTTGCCTCTACATCCTTCTATGACTTGGCAGTGTTAGTGTCTGTGTAACAGACAAAAGAACTGACATTGAGAGTTGGAGCAGATCGTCAGGGTCTCTGTGGGAAGATTGGAACAAGGAGCTCCTCCTGTGGAGTGCACTCACACAAGCCTAGATGGTACGGGCCACTTCACACTTCTGTCAAACTGTGTGGAGTGCACTCACACAAGCCTAGATGGTACGGGCCACCTCACACTTCTGTATCACAGGCTTCCAGGACCCCATCCCGAAAGAAAGCCATCCTTGGCTGGAATGCTATGACGTCACTCACCTCTGTATTTGATTCTGACTCCAAGTTCTTTTTGTCACAGCACCCTGTAGCCCTGAAAACCGTAAGCCGAAACCCTCCTTGTTCTCTCAGTATGCTTCTTTTTCTGGTGGTGGTAGGGTTGGTTTGAGAAGGGTTTGTTTGTGTAGTCTTGGATGTCCTAGAATTAGCTCTATAGACCAGGCTGGCCTCGAACTCACAGAGATCCACCTACCCCTACCTCCCAAGTGCTGGACTAAATACGCGCACCACCACTGCTCTGCCCCTTGTCAGGTATTTGTTTGTTTATTCTGCTTCTTGTCAGGTATTTATTTGTTTGCAGCAAGAGAAAGGGAATGTGCACTATTGTTCCCACTGCTGCATAGATGGGTCCTCTACCCTTCAGGAAATGCTCACTACCTGTGATGACAAATCTTAAATACCATGGTTTACTCTCCACAATTGTACAGGACTATCCCTAGCCATACGGCCACTATCTTCAGGAGTTTGGCTGGGTCTGTGCAATAACGGTTATTATAGGTGGTCTTGTTGACTCAGAAGAAAAAGCAAGTAGGGTCATGGGACCTTCACCGTAGTGTTCAGCCAACCCTTCTAGCCAATTGTATGCAATTTTGCATGTGGCCTCAGTGTATAGTGTGGGCTGAGTGTATAGGTGGGGAAGGACTAGAGCCTTCTACACAGCTATGGGAGAGTCATTATCTGATGCTTTAAGGTCACCACACTTCTGCCTGTCACCCCTCACCCAATCCTCTGTCAGTAAACCTAATAAAATCACTAGTCCACCAGAGTGAACTTGGGGGAATCATACTGCAGTTTCTCATTGTTACCTTAGTAGGAGGGGGTGGATGAGGGAATTTTTAGCAGAACCCCTCAACAGCTCCCTGCTCCCAGCCTTGTTTTTAGTGGCTGCTTTCCAATTCTAGAATAAAATCCAACCTTGTTGAGGCTCAGAACATGCTACCCCAGAGTATGACATATTGGCAGGATGAAGCATTGTGATGTCAGATGCAGGGTTCTTATGGGACAGTGAGTCAGGGTGATGGTGCAATAATCACTGTGATCTCACAGTACACGATGGTGATGTCACAAAGGAGTGTGGTGATGTCAAAATGCATCATTGTGATGTCACCATATAGCAGTGTGATGGCACAGTGGGTTATTATGAGTTCACAGTGCACCATAGTGATGAAAAAAGGAATACTGGGACAACACAGTGTAGCACTGTAGTGTCACAATGGACCTCTGTGATGTCACAGTGCAGAACTGTAATGTCACAAAGGGAATTGTGTGTGTGTGTATGCCTCTCTGTGTGTATGTGTGCCTGTGTGTGTGTGTGTGCTTGCTTTGTGCAGACACATATGCTGTCACGTATATGTGGAAGTCACAGGATAATTTGTTTCTCTACTTTTACAACTGGGTCCCAGGGATTAAACTCTGGGCATCCGGCTTGGTGGCAAGTGTCTTAATTCATTGAGCCATCTCACTGGACCCAGGGAAAAAAAGTTAAGCGATATTGTTGAATGCTGTAGCGATGTATGTTGATGCTGTAGAAAGTCTTGATCCGGGCTCTAGAACACTGTTAATAGGAGTCTACAAGACTGGGTGTGGCAATTGCCTTGGTGGAACATCTGGGAGTTAGAATAAAATGGACTGTCATTTCTAGACAGCTGAGTATCGTAAATAGATCTATGTTCAAGGTAGATAATTTGATTGCAATGAGTTGGTAGAATTAAAATGGGGACGTGTGGAAATGAAGTAATGTCATATGCAGATGCCTTTTTTTTTTCTGAGACAGAATTTCTCTGTGTAACCCTGGCTGTCCTGGAACTCACTCTGTAGACCAGGCTGGCCTTGAACTCAAAAATCTGCCTGCCTCTGCCTCCCAAGTGCTGGGATTAAAGGTGTGCACCACCACTGTCTGGTTGCAGATACCTTTTAAATTATGATATTCTCCTACTTTTAAGCAAATAGCCACTTAATAGAACAGAGAAACCAGAAAAGCAAGCACTCAAAGAAGGAAAGCATTCTCTACTCGAACCTCTGAGTCCGTATTATCAGGACAGACTCAAGAGTTATACCCTCGACTTCTGGAATTTTCCCTTGTAGAGCATTTGGCAAATGCTCTAAATCTTGGAACCTGATGCCTAACACATAAATTTACTCAGTGAATTACTTTCTTTCCTTTTGACCATTCAGACCTGTTAAGTATTTATTAATATAAGCAAAATTAGTAAACGATCACATATAACTGTCTTTGCTACTTCGTGGTTCTTCTTTCTTCCACTCTCCCCACCCCCTTTTTCCACCTTTCCAACCCCCTAACACTAGATAGGAGAGAAAACAGGATAGAAAGGAAAAGAGGGCAATGTTATTGTTAGACTCCTTCCTGCTGATTAGGAAAATTCCTTGGGATATTTTCAATGATCTTCAATGTCAGGATATCTGATATCTTATTTTTATTTCTTCTTTGCACAGGACTGTTTAACAAACACAGCAAACAACCAACAACCAAGAACTCACCCCACATCACCTCTAGGGGACCTAGCATTTATATAGCCTCTGAAAAGTCCCTAGAATTCCAAATGTCACACAATCACATAAACAATCTGCAGCTGGCAAAATCATGCCCCTGCTAGAGTACTAGGCAAATCACAATCAGCTGCTATGGACCATTTGAAGCAGCCCCCATATCTCACATCTGGAATTAAAATGAAAATATATTCCCATAATATTTCTGTGTTTTCAAAGAAACCAAAATTCTCACTACCTCACGTATTCTATATTTTGGTGCTCCTATGACACAGAAGGAAGTGTTGTATACATTTGCATTTTGGAGAATAAATTTACAGTCAGGAAAGTAACAAGAATTTTTAGTTTCCAGGAAGACCTGAGTTTATTACTTTCTTGTTCCTTCTAGGGTGTAGTTTTGCTCCTTTTGTTGGTGTTTTTCATCTATTATCCTTTGTAGGGCTGGATTTGTGGAAAGATATTGTGTAAATTTTGTTTTGTCATGGAATATCTTGTTTTCTCCATCTATGGTAATTGAGAGTTTTGCTGGGTATAGTAACCTGGGCTGGCATTTGTGTTCTTGTAGGGTCTGTATGACATCTGCCCAGGATCTTCTAGCTTTCATAGTCTCTGGTGAAAAGTCTGGTGTAATTCTGATAGGCCTGCCTTTATATGTTACTTGACCTTTTTCCCTTACTGCTTTTAAAATTCTTTCTTTGTTTAGTGCATTTAGTGTTTTGATCATTATGTGATGAGAGGAATTTCTTTTCTGGTCCAGTCTATTTGGAGTTCTGTAGGCTTCTTGTATGTTCATGGGCATCTCTTTCTTTGGGTTAGGGAAGTTTTCTTCCTATAATTTTGTTGAAGATATTTACTGGTCCTTTAAGTTGGGAGTCTTCACTCTCTTCTATACCTATTATCCTTAGGTTTGGTCTTCTCATTGTGTCCTGGATTTCCTGGATGTTCTGGGTTAGGAGCTTTTTGCTTTTTGCATTTTCTTTGACTGTTGTGTCAATGCTTTCTATGGTGTCTTCTGCCTCTGAGATTCTCTCTTCTATCGCTTGTATTCTGTTGGTGATGCTTGCATCTATGACTCCTGATCTCTTCTCTAGGTTTTCTGTCTCCAGAGTTGTCTCCCTTTGTGATTTCTTTATTCTTTCTAGTTCCATTTTTAGATCCTGGATGGTTTTGTTCATTTCCTTCACCTGTTTGATTGTGTTTTCCTGTAGTTCTTTAAGGGATTTTTGTGTTTCCTCTTGAAGGGCTTCTGGCTGTTTACCTGTGTTCTCCTGTATTTCTTTAAGGGAATTATTTATGTCCTTCTTAAAGTCCTCTGTCATCATCGTGAGAAGTGATTTTAGATCTGAATCTTGCTTTTCCTGTGTGATAGTGTATCCAGGACTTGCTATGGTGGGGGAATTGGGTTCTGATCATGCCAGGTAACCTTGGTTTCTGTTGCTTATGATCTTATGCTTGCCTCATGCTATCTGGTTATCTCTGGTGCTACCTGCCCTGGCTAAATCAGACTGGAGCCTGTCCTTCCTGTGATCCTGGTTGTGTCAGAACTCCTCAGAGTCAAGCTGTCTCTGTGATCCTGTGATTCTGGGATCCAGTGATTCTGGGTGTGTTAAAGCACCAGAGAGTAGAGCTTCCTCTGGGTTTGTGGGACTGGCTCTAGAGTTTGCTCCCAAGGTCTGCTCAGGGCACTGGCCCAGACAGACTGGAAGGAACCTGTGCCACAGGACTGGAAGAGCTCCTTCATGCCTGGGTCCCACTGGTTCCAGTTACTTCCGGTGTTGGGACAGATGTTGTGTCCTCCTCACCTCTGATCCTATGATCCTGGGTGTGTTCGGGCTCTCTCATTTTTAGTGTGAGCACTTACAACTATACACTTCCCTCTTAAAACCAACTTCCTAGCTGGGTAGTTATGGTGATGGTGGCTCATGTCTTTAATCACAGTACTTCGGGGTCAGAGGTGTGTTCTACAGAGCAAGTTGGCTACCTAGGACAGCCAAGGCTACACAAAGAAACCCTGTCTCAAAGAATCAAACCAAAACAAAAAACCCTAACATTCCATGCTATGGCTCTGTCACTCATTAGTATCAGTAATTTATTAAGAAGTTTTGTCTGTATCTTTTTTTCCCTACACAAGAACACCTACAAACCTACAGCACACACACACACACATACGCTTACACACATATTCATACCCACACACTTCACACACATATATACATTCACACACTTACACTCACACATATACACACTCACTCACATATACATACTCACACACACATCTTTACTTTCCAAAAGATGTTTATGGACTATAGCTAGCTGGTCCTTACTGTCATGACTCCACTTTTGATGTTGCCTATTAATTTACTCTCCTAGCACATCTGCTTCTACAGAAACCTAATAGTGTCTACTTGGGCACCTTCTTACTGTCCTGTGGTCCACAAAGGTTGTGGACTGGCTGCTAACATCTGTCTTGGTATGTGTATAATGTTTTGTGCTTGTTAAAAAAATAGCTAAGATCTTGAAGTTTAATTGATAGAGTACAGTTTTAAACTTTTTAAAAAAATGAATATTGCTAAATTATTTCCAAAAAGATTGTACCAACTCATATTTACCAAGACTATTTTTTATGTTCTTAACAATCATTCCAGGATAAATTTTCATTTTTCCATATTGTCACCCTCATGGACTTTTAAAAGTCTATATAAGCCAAACATGGCATCACATGCCTGTAGTCCCTGCCCTCAGGAGTTTAGGACAGATGTTTGAGGCTAGCCTGGGCTCAGTAGAGAGACCCTATGGCAAACTAAACAAAATAAAACAGAAAATTCAAAACAACAGCACAAAGGCAGAGAACGTTTAGTTATGAGATTTGTTTATTTGCAAATTTGAGCTATTTTTATTACCCATTTGCATTTATTTTGATATAAATCTCTCTAAATAATTCGCCCATTTTTTTCTACTGACTGCTTAAATCTTCTCTGGCTGATTTATTCAGTTTTCCTGCACATTAAATAAGTTGGCTTTTTGCCTTTTTTTCCCCACACTGACATCACTCTTTCAACCTTTCTCTACTTCCTCCTTTTGGACTTTTAAACACATTTCTTGACAGCCTGGGCTTTACGTAATACTTGGTCAGGAAGGTGTTTCTTACTCTAAGACAACATAAAAAAACATTTGCTATGTTTTTATCAAACACCTTGAGTGTGTGTGTGTGTTACACAAAGCCACCCCAATATAAATGATCGTTTATCATTTAGATGTTACTGAAGGGCACAGATTCTTGAGTCTTGGATTCCCTAAGACACTGCAGAGCAGCAGACCAACATCTCCTCTGTGGGGCCTCCTCACGAAAGCCTGTTTTTCTTCTCTAGATTCCATTACCTCCACCATCTGAACTGTATTTCATTTCCTCCTCCTTCCCCCTCCTCCTCTTCTTCTAACTTCATTCTTGATGCTGGATTCTTAAATGGCCCCTGCACATTCACGTGCACACTAAAATGTCAGTGCCCCAAACAGATGTGATACCTTAAGTCTATGACCAATTCTAAGTTTAGCAGAGGAATACTTTCCTAGCTCTTGGATGTCATAGGCCTATTAATACATTTCACTATCACAATCACATGCCTGATTCTGGCAGCTTGTACCCAGCTGGCGGTCACAGCTCTCAAACCCCTAAAACTAGGAATAATGTCGGATGCATTAGTTGACAGGGGGAAAAAAAAGATTTTTTAAAAGATCCTGAGAATTTAGAAAGTGGTTGAAAATTATCGGTAATAACACTACAAGTTTTACATCTATACTGAAGAAAGTATAAGACAGATTTCCTTTAATACTTATGAAGCATTTTAGATTACTCTAAACCTATAATTGACTACAACATGAAATCACTGCCAAAGAAATTAATGCATTTTTAACTGGAAAAAAAGAATTAGTAGCTGGCTCTTCACGGCCTTGCCCTTCCTCCTCTGGCCAAGGAAATTTTTTCTTGGCAAGGTTCATTTCCTTGGCCTCATTAAGGGATTGATGGGTTGAGTAAGAGGAGAAAGGTTCAATTGATCTCTTGGAAAAGTCAGGGAGTTGCACAAGAAAAGATTCAGAAGAATGGAATCATTTCTGAGAAAGGCAAAGCCAGTTAGCACCTGCTAAAAGAGTGAGTTTGGGATGTTTACAGCGGGAGAAAGAAAGACATTTGATTAGCAGCTGCCTTGTAGCAAGGGAGACTTTTTAAATGAGGCTGAGGGTGGGTGGGGGCAGCAATTTGGGAATTATTGCCAGGTGTCTGGAAAACCACCTCACTTTATGCCTTCTAAGAGACATACTGAAAATTAGGGAGTTTTTTCCCCCAATTATTTTGGAATGTCTGAAATGTGTTTGTGAATGGAACTTCCAGCAGGGACAGAAGCGTGGGCTATCTCAACTATATGCAGATTATGAAATCTTGTGTTGTACCAGCAGACCTATGATGTTCAGGACAATAAAAATGACAGCCATGTCAGTTGGCCGGATGACGTCTGTATTCTATCTTCAGCTCTGGGTGTCGTATATTTATACGGTATACCAGTTTGCTAGGGCTGCTGTGACAAAGCCCATGGCCTCAGGAGCGCAACAAGAACTTTCCCCATCCTTCTGTAGGAGAGAAGTCTGTGGTCCAGGTTCCACAGAGTGGATTTCTTCAGTTGCGTTTCTCCTAGGCACTCTCTGGCTTCTGTCTATAATGCCATCATTTGAATTGGATTAGCTTACCCTACCAACTCATTTTAATAGGCTCTTTAAAAACCTTCTACCCAAACATGATCTCAATCTGAGGTGCTGGAGTTGAGAATTTCCATATGAATTTGGTGAAGGAGACACAATTTAGCCCATGACACAAGCTACCAGAAACGTCATTCTGTTCCCTCTTTGTATAGATGACCTTGAACATCATTTCTGTCTTTCAGGACTTTTACCCAAAATCTTACAACTTGTTAGCAGTCAAAATATTTTACTATTTTCATTAAATAATTGTTCAGAGTAGTGCATTAACCTGGTTGGTATACATTATTTTTTGCATTCAAAAGGCTTTAGAAATTAGTGATAGGTTAGTTACATAAAATTCTCTAAGATGGTCCTTTGGAAATAAAATATTTGGAAGCACAAAAGGAAGTTATTTTCTTTTTTATGAAATGAGGCATTTGGACCAGAAATTATCCAAGGCTCCATTCAGTGGTGAAGACACACAATTCTGGTTTAAGTACATTAAAAAAAAAGTATAGCATGTTGTTAAATATAACTTTAAATGTTAGATTGGGTTACAAATAATATGCATGAAAAAAAAGACAGACATCTAGTTAGGGCCTTCCTAAAATTCAAAGGAACAACATAAAATATTTTGAAGAAAGCCCTTCAAATCCAACTGCTGACCTCAATCCGGCCTTCAAAGTCACAGTAACTCACACTAACGATATTTCAGATTCCAGCCCTGCTCCCTTTTATACAGGCTGACCTTGAACTTCCTATGTATCTAAAGGTAAGCTGAAACACACAACCCCCTTGCCTCCACCTTGGAAGTGCTGAGATTACAGATGTGTACCATCATGCCTGGGTTATGCAATGCTAGAGGCTGATGTCAGAGCCTCATGCATGCTGCGCATGAGCTCTACCAACTGAGTTACAACCACCACTTGATTCTTAATTTTGTACTTCAGTAACCAGTGCTTTCTTTGGTAGTGCTTCCACTCTGACCCAGAAAAATCATCCATACACCCAAGCATCCCCCATACACCATGCCATGGGCCCCAAGCCCCTGTACAGCTGCATGAGCAAACGCATCTTAGGGTTTCCTGAACTCATATTTTATGATTTCTTGCAGAAATAGCACCATTTAATTGGTATTTACTGATTTTGTATTTTCCAGAGAATAGGTAATAAATCCCCTAGGGTGTATAGTTAAGCACTGCACTTTTTGGTGTTATACACATTGTATTGACTCATAGTCTCCAGCCTATGTGCAAATCTATTCATTACCTTTCAGTAAGCCAGGATTACACAGTAGAACTGCCAATCCCTAAAATTAGTTTTTAAAAAATACTTTATGGAACTCAGAAAATATGGCTCATCTCTTTGAAGGCCAGAGACAGGTTAATATTTTATTTTTCTTTTTTTCTTGTTCTTTTTTTTTTTTCCAGGAGAAAAGATAAGGACCAGCTATCAGAAGTTAGGAATGTGAGACAGTAACACTGAGAGTTAGCTCTCTGTGGTGAAACATACTTTGAAACACTTTCACACACTGAGGCTCCTTTCCGACATCGAGTTGAAATCACTTTAGCATGGATAATTTTTAAATGAAATAGTTTTTGAGGGTGGAAAAGAGCCATATTGGATTTTATCTGGTTATTAAATTCAAAAAACTGTCTTGTATTGAGAAAGTGGATATTGTCCCAGCATTATTAAAATATTCTATTTAGAAAAATGACATTGTTACTCATTCGAAACAGATGTTGGTCTAGATAAAGGGAAATGCCTTCACAGGTCTCAAACACAAGCACGTGGGATTACAGAAAAATAATTATAGCTGAAGCAGGGAGCACTGCTTGTGCTGCTGTGCAGTCAGTGTTTGGGTGATTGGCTGCTGTTTGACAAAGGATCCCAAAACTTTATGGCTTAAAATAAGCACTGGGAAGCTTTTCTTGCAAAGCAGATTCTTTTAAACAATCTGTGGCACCTGCTCAGCACAGCCGTTGTAAGTCAAAAGCAGTCAAAGACAGTATGCACAAACAGGTGGGCAGCCCTCTTCTCTACAAAAGGAGGGAATGGGTGTTGGCCTGAGGGCTATAGTTTCTTGGCTTCTGGTTTATAAAAGCTCATAATTCTACAGGTTGGTGTTGGGTCAGGGGATCTGGCTTCTTGTCTTTATGTGGGTTAATGGATGTGTATGCCTTGAGTTAGCAAGCAGGCTGAGGGAAGACCAGTTCTTATTGGTCTCCATCCTGAGTCTAGCAGTGGACAGGACTACTGGTTGTGTGCCTCAGTGCGCTTGCATGAACCTCTGTCGTTGGCTAATTTAGGGGTTCCTCCATAGGAACTAGATTTCTGGGAGTCAAAAGCAAAAGCTTCAAGACCTCTTTATAATTTGACTAATACCATGTTGCCATTTTAAATTTTGTTAGCCAGGATCACAAAACCATCTGTCCTCACATGGAGAGCTCCATGTGTTGGTGGCCATTCTTAAGGGAGTAAAATTTTATCAAAAGAGAACATA
>JADRCD010236235.1:17727-29169 GCA_019843815.1 Montemys delectorum | reverse complement strand
AGAGAGAGAGAGAGAGAGAGAGAGAGAGAGAGAGAGAGAGAGAGAGAATATACATGATAGGAATTGAGGACTAAATTTTCAATTTTGTATTCACTCAATTTTTATGCATGGCATTTTTGTCTGCAAGTATGACTGTGTATCATTTGCATGCCAATGGAGGTTAGAAGAAGGCATCAGATATTGTGGAACTTGAGTTTCCTGTGGTTGTGAGAGGTCTTTTGGGTGCTAGAAACTTAAGCCCAGTCCTATGCAACAGTAACAAACATTCTTAACTGCTGAACCATTTCTCTAAGCCCCAGGATTTGGATTTTTAGTTTAAGTTATCTTGCTTTTAAAATGTAACCAGATGAATAACAGAACAAATATCTCAAATGAGTCATAGCATCATGTCACCTTACTCCTTAGCTAAATGAAGCCACTTTTAAAGCCATTTAACTCTAAGACCAAAAGATGCACAGCCTCCTTGTGAGAAGTCTGCACAGAGTAGATGGGGAGCTGAGAGTCAGGAGGAGTTGGGTGAGACCTGTTGAGCACAGGCCCCTCTTCTGAGGTGATGGAGCAGCACTGACAGAGATGATGGACAACAGGAGCACTGGGTGCTGCAGAGCTGGCCATGTGAACACATGCTGGCAGCAGTAATGCTCTCTGTTGCTCATGCTCAGATGTCCCAGAGGTTGCAGAGGTGAGACCAAGCTAACCTCCTCTCAGCACGTAAATCCACTGTTAAGAACTGCATCATTTGTGGATTTTAATTTTATTATTGGACCTTCACTGGTCATTACTAGAGGGCTACAGGGAGAAATCTTAGCTTTTCAGGATTTGTATTGTTATGGCCTCAGGTAGCAGGGCCTTCAATGTTTAATTTAACATCCTAGCAGTCTATTAAAATGAGTGTTTTATATTCTTCCATGGCCTCTGCCAAAAATATAGTGTTTACCTGACTGCATATATTGCTTGGAAAACCACATATCTTAAAATAATGAACAATGTAGAAAATGCTACTTATTCCTAATGGAAATTTGCATTTTTCCCTGTTATTTATATATTTTGTAAAGCAGTTATCATAGTCATACTGGTGATGGTTATGTATACCATTTTCTGTCTTCTACAAAATAGTTGTACAGAAGTCAAGATGAGGTAAGTAAGTGAGAAAACTATCATTTTGTTTAAGCATATATAAATCCATTAAGAACTGGAATTCAGCCGGACGGTGGTGATGCATGCCTTTAATCCTAGCACTTGAGAGGCAGAGGCAGGCGGATTTCTGCATTTGAGGCCAGCCTGGTCTACAGAGTGAGTTCCAGGAAAGCCAGGGCTAAACAGAGAAATCCTGTCTCAAAAAACCAAAAAAAAAAAAAAAAAAACCCAAAAACTGGAATTCATGACAAGAACAGAGCAAACATGGTAGAGTGTGGTGTAGACTGAAAGCTGAGCAGCCAGAGCTCACTTTTTCACATGTTTGGGTGAGGATAGAATAAAACTATACCCACCACTCAGCTCACATTTTAATTGGTTTCTGTATGTGGAACAGCTTCATTTGATGCAGACTATCACCACAATCTAAACATAGGGCAATTTTTCACCTTCCTACATGGAGTCCCATAGATCTGGGGTAAGACCTCCCTATCTATACAAATCACTCCCAATTCCTGGCAACCACCATTCTACTCTCTGCCTTCGAATATGACTAATGTAGTAGCCTGAATTGGAATCATAAAGTATTTGTAGTTTGTTGTTGGTTTGATTAGGTTCTTGTCTGTTTTGACTAACTTGACTCCATTAATTTCTTCAGGGCTCATCAAAAGTATGGGTGTAGGGATTTCTCAGGCTGTGTAAGACACAATAATTGTCTATTTTGTGTACAAGACTATGTATTTCTCATGCATCAGCTCCATAAAGATTGAATCAGTTTATGAATTTACTGCCCTCCTCCATAGCTGATGCATGATTTCCTAGGGAAAAATAAAGTTGGAGTCACCCTCCTATTCTCTACATATTAAAACCACAGCAGGCTTGTTTAATCTGTGCCTTCATTAGGTTTCTATTTCTGTGTTGTTCCATGACCAGGAGCATCTTGGGAGGAAAGGGTTTATCTCATTTATCTCATCTCATGTTTCCATGCATGTCAAAAAAGGAATTCAGGGAAATAACTCAAGTCAGGAAAATGGAGGCAGAAACTGAAGCAGGGGCCACAGGGAAATGTTGCTTCCTGTCTTACTCCTTAAAGTCTTGCTCAGCCTGCTTTCTTATGGAACTCAAGACCACTTTCCCAGAAGTGTCATCATCCACAGTTGTCTAAAACCTCCCACATTAGTGATTCAAGGAAATGCTCCCACAGGCCAATCTAATCTGAGAATTTTATTAATGAGGTTCCCTCTTCCCTTATGGCCTCAGCTTGCATTAAATTGATCACATCAAACCAGCACAATCCTAATCCCAATTTCTTTATTAATGCAATTTTAATAAACAGAGGAGTGTGGACAGGAGCAGTTTCTATTGCTGATTCTCTTATGAGAGAAGGCAGTAGAATTTTGGCTAGTTGTATTGCCTGTAGCTCTCCAGGTCAGGATCTCATAAATTGTTCTTAATGATGTACAAATGCAGACAACTATTATATGAAAAGTTACTTTCTGGCAAGCATAAAAATAAAGTCAAATGATGGTACTGGAGAGATGGCTCATTGATTAAGAGCACTTGTTGGTCTTTCAGGTTCCCTAGATTTGGTTTCCAGCACACATCATTGGTCAGCATTCAACTGCCTGCAACTACCACTGTAGAGGCTCTGATGGTCTCCTTTGGCTTCCAAAGCAACTTCACATATATGGCATACATTCACACAGACACACATATACATACATCAAAACTGAATAACCCGTTATAAAAAAAAACTATGGCCAGGCAGTGGTGGTGCATGCCTTTAATTAAAGCACTTGAGAGACAGAGGCAGGTGGATTTCTGAGTTTGAGGCCAGCCTGGTCTACCGAGTGAGTTCCAGGACAGCAAGGGCTTACAGAGAAACCCTGTCTCAAAAACAAAACAAAACAAAACAAAACAAAACAAAAAGTTGTGTGACAAATTTATGTAGTGACATGGAAGGAAGCAATAAAATTGGAGACCCAGAGTAGCCATTTGGCTGTAAAACTGTGATTAGTATCCTTGAGAATTTAAATGTACAATTTGATGAAAAAAATATACAATTGTCTGGACTTAGGTAGCTAAACTGACCAATTTTTTCTTTCTAAGGATTGAAATCCGGCGTGAAGAATGTCTTCACTACAGTATTTACTGTCATAATCTTGCCCTTAGTCTGTCAGTCTCCATCACTGTCTTTAGAAGCAGAGAGTATCCAACTACTCTAACAGCAACACTCATGAGCATCTTTTTTATGTTCATGCTGCTGAGTGTGAACTATGTTTTTCTAAGACAAACATTTTCCTTGCATTTCTTCTTAGACATATAACCTGCTTGATAAGTTAGTACTTGGGAATTGAACTCATGGTAAAGTTATTTGTGGCTTGTAATAGATGTGTTGTCTTTCCTCTTGGGCTTTGTGACTATTGCTCTAATGTCAGTTCTATGATGTAGTTAGCATGCCCTTAAAAACAATAGAAAGCTTAGTATTGTTTCTCTGTAAATTTCACATCATCCACCCCAATCTCACTCATCTTCCCTTCCCCTCATACATGCCCCCCACCTTTGCAAACTGCCCCTCAAACAGAGAGAGAAATCTTATTGTGGAAGTTGTAGTGTGACATAGTGTGTTCTACAGCATACTCTTTTGTCTATACTTCTTTGCTTGCAAATGGTTATTGTAAAGACCAGTATGCAGTCTGGTACAAGGCCTCTGGCTTCTGCTACACTATTAGTACTAGAATCACACTTGGATGCATTTTGGATATATTGCTTTTCCCCTATTTTTGTGTCATGGGGATCCTGCAGTTTTGTCTAGGACTGGACCCTTTCTGTAATCCAGCAGATCATAGATGGGGTTGATGTTGGTGTGGACCAATTCAAAGCCCTGGATCTGGGCCTGAGTATTATCATAGCTGGAGTTAGTCCACTGGCTCTCAGATCATCAGGAACAGCTCATTAGCAACTCCCTCCCTGAAACCAGGGCCAGCTGCTCAGGGGAGGTACAGGGTCCACTTTCCTGTGTGTTACATCTGGTGATGGACAGGTATAGTTCTCCCATTCTCATGACCTGCGTCCATCTCTTCCACCTGTCATTGACAGTGATGGACCAGGGAGGGGAGGAGGGCATGTCTTCCTCATCCGTGTCACCACATATTACACAAATTGCAGAGTCAGCTCTCACATGCCTACACCTTGGGGGAAGGCTATCTTTTTCCTACTACCAGGGTCAGTTTTATGGTACTTTCCAGGAAAAGCACAGGACCTGTGCACAGCTCTCCTGACTGCTGCAGCAGGTGAGAGGCAGGGCCAGCACTCCTTCTCCAATGGCTCCAGGGCAAGGTCTGCCACCCGATGCAGTGGTGAGGGACAGGAGGAAAGGAGTGTAGCTCTGCCTCATCTATGATACTACATAGGAGCCAGTTCTCCCATGCTCATACCCCTGGGATCAGTTCAACCTTAACTTCTGCAACCTGTGGGTGGCTACTTTTCTGAATATTGCACCTGGCTGTGGATGGAGTGAGCTATACTGCCCTCCTAGGTCCAGGTCCAGCTCTCTGAGGATGCCCTGGTAAGGGCTGGGGCCAGTCCTGTACAGCTTTCATGTCCCCAAGTGGCAGTCCAGACCAGACGGTTCACCTGGCCTTTGTTGTTAATAGATCTCTGTTCCAGAAGGACTGCAGGTCCAGAGACTGCCTTTAGAGGAAGAGCAAGCAAGGATCCTGTGGGATATAAAACCATGCCCTAAAGCCTAGCACCAAACCCAGCAACTTCCGGAGCAGCTGTGCCCAGTGGCAGTGTGGACATGGATCTACAACCCTACAAATGGCACCAACAATGTGGAAGAAACCCAGCTGAATTATACCCTAAACTGGTAAGTCACAAAGACCCACAGCAGAACTCCAGATTACTCAAGGAGTAACCCCTTACCTAGTTCCTCTCATTTTCTTCTCTCTCCCTCCCTCCCTCCCTCCCTCCCCCCCCCCTCTCTCTCCACCACCACCCCAGACAAGGACATCTTCTCCTATATATGCAGCTGGAGCCATGGGCCCCTCCACATGTATTCTTTGGTTGGTGATTCAGTCCCTGGTAGCTCAAGGCCATCTGGTTGGTTGATATTGTTTTTATTTCTATTGGTTTGCAAACCCCTTCAACTCCTTCAGTCCTACCTCTAATTCCACCGTTAGGATCCCTGTGCTCAGTCCAATGGTCGGCTGCAAGCATCCACATCTGTCCGGCGCAGTCCCCAACCAGCAGGGAAGCAAACGCAAGACAACCAGGTTCCTTCTCAAGGCGGTTTAATCAGGAGTTGCTTCTTTCCAGGCAGTGACCCCAACCCCTCCTGGGTTGGGGCTTATAAGCACTAGTGCATGCCAATCATTGAAAGCCACGTATCATCTCTCCATAGGTCCCTGGTTGGTCACCAGATCTAGCCAGACAATCGTGCTATCTCCAAATAAGGAGTTGTTTACCGTGGAGACCGCTCCATTGTCGGGCTAGCAGTTACCACGGAGAGCGCTCGGGCTAGCGACTACCATGGAGAGCGCCCGCTGTTGGGCTGGTGGACAGTTCCCCCTTTTTTATTTTGAAATAGAACAGGTGAGGGTAGTGGTCTGAGCCTCTGTAAATTGGGACGTTGTAATGGGGTTTCATAGGCCTCCTCAGCCCAATCTACCTCATACCCATTCGGTGCTGATTTTTTCAGAGGCGGGTAACATTTGGAAGAGAAGGGGAGAGGGCAGCACCAACCCGCATAGATCAGACATTCCCTCCTTGAGAGTGCTAACTGCTCACATCATCTCCCAAGTGCAGTGCTTATGCCTCGCAACCTGAACGTGATGAGGTCAAGCTTTTATGGCCGCAAGTCATGCTTGAGGGGACTGTCCAGCCTCTAAGGCATAAAAGGCTCGTGTCATTATGGCAAGATCGGCTTTTCGGGTTTGGGCCATACGGCAGAGACAAAACAGGCAACCAATGAAGGCAATAACCAGGCCTACAGCCAGAACCCCTATGCCCGTCCACTCTTTCAGGTGATTCATGGCTTGGTGGATCCATGCAGTCAATCCCTCTGCCATAGTGGGGTCCATTCTGGTGGAATTGACATGGACTATTGCGAATCTCAATTCCCTCAGGGTCTCTTCGAACTCCAAACTCCAACTGTGTAACAAGAGCTGTGACAAGGTTTTAGACATATTTGCAGCACGTGTAAAACTATGATATTGGATGGAAGTAACACATAAGCCAGTCATTTTCCATTCACAGCCTAACTGCGTTAGCTGCCAGAGGGTGTTCACTTGCTCCTGCACTAGGTCAATTTGTTGATTGACCAACATCAAACCTCCCTTTATTTGAGAGTTGATGGAAGCCTGTACGTCCAAAGCAGTAGTCACAACTGAGAATAAGTTATTCAGGGTTTCTGCAGTTTGTGTGGAACTGGTCAAGGCAAGAGCTGAGGCAGTGGCAGTGGCACCAATGGCCACCGTAGCAATAATTGCAATGATGGCTGCAGAAATGCCAAAATCTCTTTTTTGTCTAAACAATTGTAAACTGCTAGGGGCCTCAACAGGCATTGGCACATAACGAGGCATGCGAGTAACAATCGCAAACCGGTAGAGGGTGGCATTCCAGCACAATGTATAAAAACAAGTCTGAGGAGTACACATCAGCTCATTTTCTAAAATGGAACTATCATTGCTGACTAACCACAGGAACGGAGGCCAGACACAAACCGGGGTGGGTAGAAAATTGGTCTGGCTTGCTTCCTGGTAAGAGACTTGAGTCGTCTGCCAAAAGAAACTGCCAGACAGACTTCCTGAACTTAAGCTGTCACTGAACTGACCTTTCCAATCGAAGGTTAAAGCTCCCTTGTCGAAACTCTCTCCACCTATCATGGCCATAGGAGACAAATCAGTACAGCTCCCATTGACACCACAAAGACGCCATAAATCAAAAGGATTAGCACTACTCTTATCTGGATGCATACTAGTAAAGCCAGGGCCAGGATAGGTTGCATTAAATTCTACACTAATTTGTGGTGAAAAAGAGAAATACCCATCTACGGCCCACATGGACATCCTACCCTGACAGCCCGTCCATGGAAGCGGATCGCTATCTTCCATGACACCTTGGCAGAAAGGGGCCCACCGAGGTTGAATAGGAGGGTTTGTATGGCCCTCTTGACTAGGCCACCAGTCTAATATAATCGAAGCATTGGCTATAACATTAGAATCAGTACCCCAATATGCCTCCTTCAGCTATGCGGCAGACTGATTATAGATCTTTATGCAGCTACTTATATCTGAAATATTGCTCACCAAAAGAAAGCACAAGCTACCCTTTAACTCAAAACTTCTATTGCTTTCTATGCTACTAACTTGATCATCATAGGGCAGATAGGCTAATTCCAGGCTTCTGTTAGTATTAAACAGGTGAGGGAACACTTGTGCATTATACATCACTGGCATTGGCTTCGGGAACACAGACAGGATCCCCCATCGCGACTCCGTCATAGCAGGATTTGTCATCAGGAGTAGAGACAGGAGGTTCATCAGCATTACTCCACCGGACCAGCCTCTCTGGGACCCACACAGGATCATCTCATGTCTGTGGAAAAACACAAACAGAGCCTCTGGACCAAGCCAGCACAGGATCAGGACCATACCATTTTCCAGTTAATATATCTTTCCATCGCACTAGTCCTTTCTTGGTGGAAGTCCAATTTGTATGTCGCTCTGTAGCAGAGCGACCTTGTTCATCCAATTGCAAGAAATTTAAAGTAAATAAAGCAAGTGATACGTGTTCTTTGGGGGTACGCATATGGCCAATTCCCCCTTTTTGTTTTACAAGACATTCTTTGAGCGTGCGATGGGCTCTTTCCACTATTTTTAATGTCTCACGCCCTTCAGGAATCAATTCTCTTGGAGAATCTAAAGCAGAATCTCCACAAAAAATTTTATATAAAGACTGCAATTTATAATTTGGAATCTTTAAATAGGGCCTAATCCAATTAATATCTCCTAACAACTTTTGAAAATCATTTAAAGTTTTCAAATGATCTTTTCTAATCTCCAATTTTAAAGGCTTAACTTCACAAGGTCCAATTTTGGCACCTAAATATGAAACTACTTCCTCTTGCTGGACCTTTTCAGGGGCTATAAACAAGCCCCAAGCCTTTAAATTTTTAATCAATGAATGATAGGCTTTCCACAATACTTCTATATTTTTTTGATGATAATAAAATGTCGTCCATATAGTGAGAGCATCTTAAGCCAGGAAATTGTTCTCTTACTGGTTCAATGGCTGCTCCTGCATAGAGTTGACACATAGTAGGACTATTGGCCATGCCCTGCGGAAGTACAACCCATTCATATCATTCATCAGGTTCCTCTTGATTAACAGAGGGCACAGTAAAGGCAAATCTTTGACTATTTTTCTTACATAAAGGAATAGAGAAAAAACAATCCTTAATATCAATCACTATCACTGGCCACCCTTGAGGTAAGGTAGTCAATAAGGGTAAGCCTCTTTGAACAGGGCCCATGACTTGCATCTGATTGTTGATGGCACGCAAGTCATGCAACAACCTCCATTTTCCTGATTTCTTCTTTATAACGAAAATAGGTGTATTCCAAGGTGAAACAGAGGGTTTCACATGGCCTAACTCAAGCTGTTCCTTTACCAGATTTCGAGCCGCCTTTAAGTTCTCTGAGGATAGTGGCCACTGAGGAACCCACACTGGGTCCTCAGTCTTCCAAGTAATGGGTATAGCTTCCTCAGCGGCACCTAGAAAAAACCCAGACCTTTCCCAGGAGGTCTGGACTCAGGGATGATGGGACTATGACATCCCTGAAGTGATCTTCCTAACCCCTAGAGGGGTGTCATCCCATATTTTGCATCATCTTTTGAGAATTTTATGAATAATTTGTATCATTTGTTAATTTTAAATCCATTGCTTTTAACAAGTCTCTTCCCCACAAACTAACAGGAAGCTCCAGCACATAGGGCTGAAAAACCCCTTTATGTCCCTCCTGATCTTTCCAGGGGAGTTCTCTGGCACTCATGTCTGGAGATTTGGCATAGCCCAGACCTAGTAAGGTCTGAGAGGATGTCTGTATAGGCCAATCTGAAGGCCAATCCTTAAGGGCTATGATAATGCGATCTGCGCCTATATCAAGAAGTCCTAACAAGATCTTCCCATTGACTGTTAACTCAAGTAGGGGGCGTTGGTCCAGGTCCAAAGAGAGGTAGATTGCAGAACCTCCTATGGATCTGAACCCTTGGTCTCCTCTCCTTCCCCTTTTTGCAGCAAACATATTATGCAGGCTAGGTAGCAACACCAGCTGTGCAATTTTATCTCCTGGGGAAATGACAACAATGCCCTTAGGGGATGAAGCAAGAATTTTAACTTCCCCCTCATAGTCTGAGTCAATTATGCCAGGATGAATAATAAGTTCTTTTAGGGCTGATGATGAACGTCTAATTAGCAGCCCTACTGTATCTCTTGGTAAAGGTCCTTTAAAATCAGTGCCTATAGGTTGCACACCCATCTGAGGTGTTAATACGAGTTGGGTGGCGCAACAGAGGTCCAGCCCTGCAGAGCCTGGTGTCGCTCTCCTTGGGGCGGGTTTAGGCTGGGTAGGCTGGGTCCCTGGGCTTCCTGATTCTCTACTGCCCCATATACTCATGGGCCCTGGGGTCGAGGGCCATGCTGCCCATTTTTTGGACGTGCATCAACACGTCCAGGAGCCAAAGGCTGTCTGTTAATGTCTCTGACTGACCTACACTCACTGGCCCAATGATTACATTTCCTGCATTTGGGACATAACCCGGGATTTCGTCCTCTCTGCTTTCCTCCTCTTTCTGGACATTGCCTCTTCAAATTTCCCTGTCTACCGCACTGAAAACAAGCTTCTGGGATGCTGCCCTTTCCTTTAGATAGTTGCATAACCGCTGCAGCCAAACCAGCATTAGTCAATGGTCCTCCAATTTCTCTGCATGCCTTCATCCAAGCTGCAAACCCTTTGTCTTCCATGGGGTGATAGCATTATGGCACTCTTTGGTGCATTGTTCAAAGATTAAGTGTTCTATAAGAGACATAGCTGTATCTGGGTCCCCAAAAATCCTGCCTGCAGCCTCTATCATACGCGCCACAAAGTCTGAAAACAGCTCTGTGGGCCCTTGAGTCACTTTGGTAAGGTTGCCTGACACCTCTCCTTTATTGGGCAATGCCTTCCAAGCTTTCACAGCAATGGTGTTGATTTGTGCATACACCTGCAAGGGGTAAGCTATCTGATTGTTAACCCATTGACCTTGGCCCAAGAACATGTCCAAATTCCAAGCAGGCTGACCTTGTGCTGCATTAGTGAGAGCCTGTGCCTGCACAAATTCTGTATATATTAATTTCCAATCTAGATATTGGCCCATGGTCAAACATGCCTTAACCGTGCTCATCCAATCACTAGGCATCATAGCTTGCAAAGAAAGATGATCCAATTGGGCTTTTGTGAAAGAAGCACTAATGCCATATGCCTTCACTGACTCTGCTAAGGTTTTCAGTTGTTTAAAATCTAAGGGTTCCTGGTATCTCTGCTGATTAGCATCCTCAAAAACTGGAAAAGTAGCAGAGATCTCTCGCCATGTCTGCGGGCAAAAGGTGCACTGAGTTCTAGCAGGTTGTGGCACTTCTGCATAAGGCAGAGGCACTGATTTTCCTTCTAAGTCTCGCTCTTTCAGCCTTCCCTTCTTTCCTTTTTTGGTTAAAGCAGCCGCTTCCATTTTAAGTAATAGATTCTCTAAGTCCTCCTGCATTTTGTCTAGGTCATCCTCCTCGTCACTGAAGGTCTCTGAGTCACTCTCGCCCTCAAACTCCTTTAGACTCAGATATATGTTCCCTCCTAGCTCCCCTTTCTTCTTTTCTGAACTTTCTGATCAGGACTCCTTGACCTGTTCTAGTGCGTCCTCTGACGCTCTCACAGCTGCCTGGTACTTTTCACTATCCAGGCAACTCCGCACCAATTTCCACACCTCCCTAACTCCTCGTTTCAGTGTGCCTTGTTCCCATGCAAAATCAAGATCTCTCCCTAACTTATCCCAGCTAGGCAAGATCAAATGCCCGGACACTGCAAACCACCAGGCAACGGTGTCTACTTTCTGGAGGAAGTTCTCAAGAATCCGATCTTTAAGTTTAAGTCCCCTTGCCTTTAAAAGTTCCTTCAGCGCCATTTTTATAGGGCAAGAGGCTCAATTGCCCATGGTTACACTTCCTACAGCTTCCCGAGGTTAACAAGTACACTCGCGACCAGGCTGATGCCA
>JADRCD010236235.1:0-17327 GCA_019843815.1 Montemys delectorum | reverse complement strand
CCAGCAGGGAAGCAAAACGCAGGACAACCAGGTTCCTTCTCAAGGCGGTTTAATCAGGAGTTGCTTCTTTACAGGCAGTGACCCCGACCCATCCTGGGTTTGGGCTTATAAGCACTAGTGCATGTCAATTATTGAAAGCCACGTATCATCTCTCCATAGGTCCCTGGTTGGTCACCAGATCTAGCTAGGCAATCGTGCCATCTCCAAATAAGGAGTTATTTGCCGTGGAGAGCGCTCCGCTGTCGGGCTAGCAGTTACCATGGAGAATGCTCGGACTAGCGACTACCATGGAGAGCACCTGCTGTCGAGCTGGCGGTTACTATGGAGAGCGCTAAGAGCGCACCGCTCTCAACACACATCTGTATTGGAAAGTCTCTGGCAGAGCCTCTCAGATATCCATATTAGGTTCCTGTCAGCAAGCACTTCTTGACATAAGCAATAGTGACTGGTTTTGGTGGCTGCATATGGGATGGATCGCCAAGTGGGGCAGTCTCTGCATGGCCTTTCCTTCAGTCTCTGCTCCACTCTTTGTCCCTATATTTCCTTTAAATAGTAGCAATTCTGGGTCAAAATTTTTAAGAAGGATAGGTGGCCCCATCCCTCAATGGGGGCCATTCCTAACCTCTGCACATAAGCACTCAAGGAACGGTGCTTATGTATGTTGTTCCTAATATACCTTTGGTATCAATCTCAAAATAACTCATTTGCACATAGATTTCTTCTTGCAATACTTTCATTATGTTAATGGCAATATTTCTCTCAGTATTTGTTTTTCAATTGATTTCTCATTTTTTTTGGTAATATCATTTGCATATTGTAAAACTATTTTTATCAAGGTCAACTTTCTCTCGGTGAATATTCTTCTTCTTTTTTCTATATACTTAACTTACCCTACAGGTCTATATTTTCTAAAGTTGTATATTCATATAGTACATTCATGCCTCAGTACATTATTCTTTATTTTTTTAAGATTTACTTATTTATTTTATGTATATGAGTACACACTATAGCTGTACAGATAGTTGTGAGCCTTTATATGATTGTTGGGAATTGACTTATAAGACCTCTGCTCACTCTGGTCAGCCCTGCTCGCTCAGTCCTTGTTCGCTTTGGCCCAAAGATTTATTATTATTATAAATAAGTAAATGTAGCTGTCTTTAGACACATCAGAAGAGGGCATAAGATCTCATTACAGATGGTTGTGAGCCACCATGTGGTTGCTGAGATTTGAACTCAAGAAGAGTAGTTGGTGTTCTTCCCTATTGAGCCATCTCACTAGCCCTATTCTTTCTTTTTTACATTTTGTGTTTTTCTTATATATTTTTATGTGCATTGTTCCAGTTTCTGTATACTGTAACATGTAGAATTATAGATGTTATTTTGCTTACTGTGTGACAGTACATGTTGCTATCATTGTGTGTGTTTATGTGTGTGTTGTGTATGTGTGTATGTGTGTGAAATATGATGTCGGAACTCTCTTTCTGTTTCTAGAGGAACAAACACTTTCATTTAAATTGTAAGTTTGTTTTCTTCTAAATGATTTGATGAGAGTAATTTAATGTGTCAAACTTTCTTTTTTTTGTACAGGAAGTAGCACACATCTAATATCCACCAATCACATATGTCCAAATTAAAAATGTGATAAAAGTATATTATCAATCACAATATGTTAATAATATTTTATGGTGCAATTATACAATTTGTAAACAATATAATATTTAGAAACTCCCAGACAACATGAAAGCAAGAGGTTTCCAGGACCCAACAGGGATTACATTAGCTAAAATAGTCTGCAATTGGGAAAGAGATACTATAGAGAGGAACAAGGGCTAAACAGTTTTATCATCTATGAATAAAAGACACATTATCCAAATAAATTATGAAAACAAACTCTTTCTTGAGTGGGATTTTTAAGACTACAAGGAATTTGGGTAATATGCATTTACTCAAACTTCATCACAAAATAAAAAACTCTGGAGGGCTCAGAGCACAGTGTGAATCTAGGCAATTTTAGGTCATGTATCTAAAAATATCTATCCAATACATTATTTCACAGGTATTGTTCAGAGTGATAGACCAGAGATTAACCATGATGACCACTTCTGCAGAGGACACTGCCTCAGTTACAATACTCACAGGGTAGCTCATGACATTCTACAACACTAGTTCTAGTTGATCTGCAACTTCCTCTGTCATAGAGTTCACAGATGTACATGCATGCAAGCAAAATATCCATAGACGTAAAATACAAATAAAGAAATAATAAGAGAAAACGAGTTAAGAAATAATATGTAAGGAGATAATATCAATGATAAGTTAAGTTCATACTATATAGTAGAGTCCTCTGTTTATTTTCCAAATAAGCACAGTATTGTCAATGAAAGCAGAGAAATCATAAGCAATTACAGAGGAAAAATCATAGAAAGATTGTTAACATACATATCACAAAGAATGAAATGGTTCACAAATACTTGCTCATTATTTCTATGCTGTGAAATCTCAAAGAAACTCAAGACAACTGGCTAACTTATTTTATATATTAGAAGAAGATGTTGGCAGTTAGTACCTGTAATAAAATCCTGGCTCTTCTGAGCACTTCTCATGCCCAATAGTTCCCTAAACTTTTTTGGCCAGTGAGATTTGCTTCTGGATCCCCAGCTTTTCTGCTCCTGTGAAACACATGGATTCCCATGGCTCTGTGTTCCCATGTTTACTCTTCTCCCTCTCTCTCTTAAATTATTTTCTAACTCCTTCATTACCAAACTACAGACCACATGTATTCTGCATAGCTGTAGGTTGAACACTGCTCAACTTCTTGGGAACACATTGAGCAACTTGGAGTCTTTCTGGTTTCTAGATCCTGCTACACTCTCTGGGGGCAACAACAAAGGGACAACTAAGACAGTTAGATACCTGTTTCCATGTGTTGATAATCCCTTTTTCCACAGAAGCTCCTTCCAGTCCATCTTTTCAATAGATTTCTCCTCTTCCTGCTCTGACTGCTATTCTCCCCCTCTAGTGTTAATGGCAATTCAGAACTTCCTAGTTAACCAACTAATATTCCAAAGGCCACACTGCTAGACCAGCATCCCCTGTATTTCTGCCTATTACACATGAATAGAGAAGACTTTCCTCTGTGACTTCTAGCATTTCTCTCTTACAAGGCTCTTGTGCTTCTTGGGGTTGCCCAGATACAAATTCTAGCCATCATGACATTTGTATTTCTGACACATTTTCCCCAGCTCCTTCCTGGGGCTTCTTTTTGCTTTCTTCAAGGAGCAGCAGTCCTCAAGCTTCCTTCTGATCTTTTGGGCAAGTGATCCTTTCTTTTCTTCCCTTCTCCTTCTCCTCAGTGTTACTTAATATATCTTCATTTGCTTCTGGGACTAAATATTGCAACTCTGTGCTCCAAATGTCTTACTACAAATTGTCTGCTATATGCCCTAAATTCTCAATGCCCTCTTGTGCTTCGATGATGTGATGGAGGTCCTTTACTTTTCTACCCTGTTCCCTCTCATCCCCCTTGTAGAAGCTCCATCACATTGATGGATAGAAGCTTCTTTACCTCATCCCAAACTTTTACTTCCATCCTTTCTTCACCTATTTCTTACAGCTGAATTCTTTGTCTCACCCTTTATGTCCTCATGGGTCATGATAGGACTCTCCTTTCCTACTTGGAATCAGATTATCCTAAAACCTCACATTCTCTGTACAAAATACTTGACCTAATTACAGTTCAGTTAATGCCTAAATATCAGCAGAGTAGATTTTCAAATTCTATCATATGGAATCCAATCCTACAAATGCACAAACAAATGATGCTCAAATCTCTTAGATCTAAATTGTATCTGCTCTGTATTTTAAAACCTGTCTCTACGGTTTTGTCATTTTTCATTCTTTGTCTGTTTATTTATTCTTATCAAATAAAATACATTCTAACTAGAGTTAACCCTCCCTCTATACCTCCCAGTTCCTTCACCACTCACCTTTTACCTAAAACTAATGTCTTACATCTCCCCAAGAAAAGAATCGGCATAAAGGAGAATGTAAGGAAAGATAACAGTAGATACAAGAACAGTCACAAGCCATCATATCTAGACTTGGAGAGGACATCAAATAAGAGGGCAAGAGTCCAAAGAGCAGACAGAAGCATCCAAGCATCCTCAACCATTCCCACAAAGAAAACCACCAGCCAACAACCACAGCAGAAATGCAGAATATACAGTGTAGACTCATACAGGCTCCAAGATCATGGTTCAATATCTGGGAAACCCCAAGAGCTCAGCTCAGAACATTGTGTTGGCTGTGTTCTCCTTTTGTTATCGACACCTCTGGTTTCCACAATTCCTACTGCCCCTCTTCTCTGGGTTCTCTAAGCTCCTAGGTGAGGAAAGCAATAGAGATTACTAACCTGCATTCTCTCTGTCTAGAGTTTAGGTGAGAATCTCTTCAACTACTCCCATCACCTGCTCAAGTCAGCCTTTCTAGTTCAATTGGAATAGGCAAAAACTATGAATAGAACAGAACATCAGTAGGGAGTTTGGTTTTGATTGGGGGAGGGGTTTTGGAGGACATTCAAGTTTGGTTCTAAAGTATGACTCTGGTCTATCTTGCTTCTAGTTTCTGGTCAACCAGGCAGTGTCAGATAAAGACTTCTCCTTTGGTCATGGTCCTCCAATTAATCTAGTTAATACTCATCCACCACAAGTTCTGTCTTACAATTGCACATGCAAATCTTTCAAGGAGGAAATATTAGAATATGAAGGGTTTATTCCTGGGTTAATTCCCCTTCCCTCCACTTCTCCAAGACCTTCTGAACCTTCAATTACTTCTAGATCCACTCCACTGCTATTTGCTTCAAAGAAGAGTGGGACTTTTGGGGATATCAACCGAATAGCATGTAACATGTGACAATAACAAGAGGCCCAAATCCTCATATAAAAGTTATACATGGGCATTAAGTAAGAGAAAAAGAATCACTAAATCAGACAAAAGAGTCATACATACACACATACACACAAACACACACACACACACATTATATCTCTCCAGTAAAATTCCTTTCATGCATCAAAAGGTGACTATGTTATACAATGAAGTTGATTACATTCATAGGGTTTCTTTCCAGTATGTGTTTTTCTATGTCTTTGAAGATGACTGTGGCATACAAGTATTTACCACATTGATTAACTTCATAGGATTTCTCTCAAATACATGTACTTTTATGACTGGGAAATTTATTATGACCCGTAAAGTCTTTATCACATTGTCTACATTCATAGGGGCTTCTCTCCAGTATGTGTTGTTTTATGCCTTTGAAGATCATTGTTTTGTAAACAGGCTTTACCACATTGCTTACATTCAGAAGGATTCTCTCCATTATGTCTTCTCTTATTCTCTTGAAGATCAATGTGATGAGCAAAGGCTTTAGCATATTGGTTACATTCACAGGGCTTCTCTCCAGTATGTGTTCTTTTATGGCTTTACCTTAATGATTACATTCACAGGGCTTCTTTCCAGTATGTGTTCTTTTATGCCTTGAAAGATGTCTGGGATGAGCAAAGGCTTTACTACATTCATTACATTCATAAGGCTTCTCTCTATTATGTGTTCTTTTATGACTTTGAAGATGACTGTTCCTTGCAAAGACTTTACCACATTGGTTACCTTTATATGGTCTTTCTCCAGTACGTGTTCTTTTACAATTTTGAAGAAAACTATAATGAGCAAAGGCTTTACCACACTGATTACATTCATAGAGCTTCTCTCCAGTATATATTCTTTTATGACTTTGAAGATTGATGTGACATGCAAAGGCTTTACCCCATTGGTTACATTTATATGACTTCTCTCCAGTATGTGTTCTTTTGTGGCTTTGAAGATAACTATGACACACAAAGGCTTTACCACATTGATTACATTCATAAGGCTTCTCTCCAGTACGTATTGTTTTATAGATTTTCAGATGGTCATGGCATGTAAAAGCTTTACCATGATGTTTATAATCATAGGGTTTCTCTACTGTATATGTTCTTTTATGTATTTGAAGACCAGTATAATATACAAAGTCTTCAATAACTGTTCTTTCATGTATCTGAAGATGATTGTAACTTGAAACCATTTCATTATATTGTACATATTCAGAGAATTTCTCTCCAGTGTGATGGAATTTGTCCCTTTGAAGCTGCCTGTGACATACAATATCTTTATGACTTTGCATATATTCAGAATTTCTTTACAGTATGAATTCTTTCATGCCCATGTATGTAATTGGAACATGTGAAAGTCTTACCCCATTCTAATGAATCATTTCACTGTTATGAATCTATTTTACAATGTTGTCTACATGTAAAAAGGAATACTATATGATAAGGGGTTGTCATTTTGTTTACATCTATGTTGTTCTCCTTCATTATGGGTTACTTTACATCTCTAAACATACCTATGATGGTGTGAGAACTTATTTCATGGATTACACGCATAGCATAGTTTTCCTATGTGGTATTTTTCATAAATGTATCAAAATTTGCAAGGACTCAAAGCTTCACCAAAAGACTACATTCATAAATTTTCCTATAGTGTGATCCATACAAAATTTGCAAAGTGAACTAGGAAAAACAGAAATTTTCCATATTACTTATGCTCATAAGTATTTTCTGCAGTGTCAGTTTGTTGATGTATTCCCAATTAAGTGAGAAAATCAACTATCTATATATTTGTATCAGGTTCTACAAATTCACTCTAAGTGGGGATAACTATATATCTTTTAGTTGTCCTGGGATAGAGAGGGTACAGTGTTTCTGTCATTATCCCTTAGGCATAGGGGACTAAACAGACTGGCAACTCTGCAGTATAGAGCTTATGGGGCTGTAACTGAGATGGCACTACTTGTTATAGGATGGTTTCCATGTATTCTTTCTTAGTGGAATGCCTTTCAAACACAAATTACATTCCTGACACAGAGGTACATGCACTTGTGATAATTTAATATTCACTACTTTTGAGGTTATGCTTATTTACATGGTTGCTTTAGCTAAAACATCAAGAACACTTTGAGATATGGTAGGTAGATAGAGAGATAGATAGATGGTTAAGTAGATAGATGATAGATAGATAAATGCTAGATAGAAATACAGGTATAAAGAAATATGTAACTCCATGTGTCCCTTATAATATGAAAGGAAGAATAAAAAATAATATATATCCACATTGCACTCATACAGTATGAATTTTTGTTCTTCACAGATATATGATACTTGGGTTAAGATTACTCTAAAACTTTCTTAACCATTATGAACTTCCTCTCTCACTAAACTTAGCAACCTTAGTACAAGTATATGAATAAAATCTGGTTTCTTATGCACTATTTCTTTATAGAAAGTTTTGGATATATACACACCAAAAGTTCAAAGTCTATACTTTTTGTAGTGTCTCAGTGGTATAAGACTAAACAGACTGGCAGCTCTGCAGCATAGGGCTCATCGCTGTAACTGAGATGGCACTACTTGTCAAGGCATGGTTTCCATGTATTCTGTCTTAATGGAATGCCTTGGAAACAGATATCAAATACCTGACACAAAGGTACATGCATTTGTGACAACGTAATACTCAATATTCTTAAATCTCTGCTTATTCTTAAACACTTCTGCTTTTAACTCAGATTTCATGAACACATTAAGATATCTTCAGCGACATATTTGGATCAGTATGCTCATAAAAATTACCTTCCATGTCTTCTAGGATTTTTGAGTTTTCTTGATTGTTGTGGTCTTCCCAGTAATAGCATAAAATACAGTACCAGAGAATATATAATATATTATTGAGGCAATATATTGATTTAGGCAAAATTCAAGGTACTATCACCAGTGAACCTTAGAACCAAGACACATATTAAGACCTCATATCCAGTCAGGCAGTGGTGGTGTATACCTTTAATCCTAGCACTTGGGAGGCAGAAGCAGGCAGATTTCTGAGTTTGAGGCCAGCCTGGTCTACAGAGTGAGTTCCAGGACAGCCAAGACTACACAGAGAAACCCTGTCTTGAAAAAACCAAAAAAACAAACAAAAAACCCTCATATCCTGTGGATAATTTAAAAAAATATAAAGAAGGAAAGAAAGAACCAGAGGTTATTACTTCAGTACTTAAAAGAATTATACATTCATCCCACTTCTGTATTCATCTTCTAGAAATCTGACATGGCCCACTTTTAATCGCAGTGTTTTTAAAGAATTATACATTCACCCCATTTCTATATTCATCTTCAAGAAACCTGAGGCGACACGGTTTTAGTTGTAATATTAAGAAATATCTTACTAAAAATGAATGCTTATTTATGCAATTAAAATGCACAGGTTAAAACATTAGCAATGTACATATGAATCATCTATAAATGACATAAAGCTGGAAAGCTGGCTTGGAAGTGATATGCACATTGTGTTCCTGCAAAAGTACATTCAATAGCCAGCCAGTACTTACAGAGGGGCTCATAAGTATGCATTACTCTAGATTCAAGAGTTCTGAGGGCGTCTTCTGACTATTTGAAGGACCAGGCATACATGAGACGTATATTCATGTATACAAGCAAAACATTCATATTTATTCCAACATAAATTCAAAACCAATGCAACCAGTAGGAAGAATGCCATGCACCTAAAATCCAATGACTCAAGAGGCTTAAGGAGTATCAATGTCAATAATAAACACTCTTCTGGAAAACAGAGTAATACTTTCCAGCAAATTTAAATTCAAGACATGAGTGGATCTTAACTAAGAATCATGATTGACATGTATAAAAAGCTACATTGTAGGCTTATCAGACAATCATATAAAGACAAACAAACAAACAAAAAAACAAAAAGGGAGGCATGTTGTTCAACATGAAATATCAGTACTCAGAGGCCAGAGGTGGATCTATAAGTTGGAAGCCTTTTGGTATCCACTCCTACTTGCAGAACAGCCAAAGCTACATAGACAAGCATTCTCATTGAAAACAAACACAAAAAGACCAAAACTAAAAATATGAAAACGTTAAGTAAGCAAACCTTTAGCCGTAAAGTTACTGTGCATGCGTAGAGATCATCACTGTGTTATCTGAACAACAGCTTCCCGTTGGCTTGCAAGCATTATTTTAAGTGTCTTCTGCTTCAATGTTTGAAAAACACTGCTTCCCATTAAATTTTCTGGTTTTTCATAAAAATTTAAATGCTAGTGACTGAGTTGATTAGAGCATAGTGCAGAACTCCCTCCCTACCATGAGATGGGGAAGGAAAATGGGAGTGGGGATTCATTATGTAGAGAGTTGAAGGAGACATCTGGAGAAAACGCCTCTACTCTCTATCCTAGAGACCCAGATTAGTACTAAAATGTAAGTATCACTAGGATTTTGACTAGGAAGTAGGCAGATTAGCCAGAGACCCAGCAAAACTAACAGAACTTATGAACCAAATGGATTTAACAGATATCTGCAGAACATTTCAACCTAAAACAAAGGAATATACCTTATTCTCAGCACCTCATGGGACCTTCTCCAAAATTGACCGTATAATCAGACACAAAATAAGCATCAACCAATACAAGAAGTTTAAAATAATCCCATGCCTCCTATCAGATCACCACAGACTAAAGCTGGTCTTCAATAACAACAAAAAAGTACAGAAAGGCCACATACACATGGAAGCTGAACAACTTTCTAGTCAATGATATCTTGGTCAGGGAAGGAATAAAGAAAGAAATTAAAGACATTTTAGAATTTAATGAAATGAAGGCACTACACACATAAACTTATGAGAAACAATGAAAGCAGTGCTAAGAGGAAAACTCATAGCTCAGAGTTACTCCATAAAGAAACATACACTAGCAGCTTAACAGAACATCTGTAAGGTCTAGAACAAAAGAAGCAAATACATAAATGAGGAATAGATGGCAGAAAATAATCAAACTCAGGGCTGAAATCAACCAAGTAGAAAAAAAAGAGAACTATACAAAAAAATCAACAAAACCAGAAGCTGGTTCTTTGAGAAAGTGAACAACATAGACAAACCCTTAGGCAGGCTAACCAGAGAATATAGAGATAGTATCCTGTGGAGAGCTTTTGGGGTCATTTCTAGAAACTTGGCAGAAACTTGACATGGGGCCAGGACAAAGAAATAAGCTCAGACAGGAATCTAATTTTAGGCTAGAACAAAGAAGTAGGCTTCAGGAAAAACCTGATTTGAGGCTAGGGCAGGGAAGTAGGCTCAGATATCTTGGTCATCCTGAGTTAGAAGCGGTGATCATGAGACTTTGTTTACTATCTTGCTTACTCCTTGACTATTTGTGTTTATTGTCTTGCTTGTCTCTTAACCTAGAACTGATCTTATTACTTGCATGTAATTAAAATAGTATAAAAGCAGATTGGGAAAAATAAACCCACTTTAGGCTCTGAACTGGCTGGGGTCATGCTACAATGCTGTCTAATTGTCTTTTTACTTTTTAGTATACACTCCTGCCCTGGAGAACCTGTTGACTGACTGAGATTCCTTGGTCAGTATCCAAATTAACAAAATTAAAAATTAAAAGGGAGACATAACAACATAAACTGAAGAAATAAAAAAAATCATTAGATCCTACTACAAAACTCTATACTCAACAAAATGGAAAATCGAGATGAAATGGATGATTTTATACACATATACAAGTTACTAAAGTTAAATCAGGATCAGATGAGCCATCTACACAGTCCCATATACCCTAAGGAAGTAGAAGCAGTCATTGAAAGTCTCCTAACCAAAAAAAGCCCAGAACCTGATCATTTCAGTGTAAAGTTCTATCAGTCTTTTAAAGATGTGATACCAATACTTCTCAAATTATTCCACAAAATAGAAACAGTAGGAGTACTACCTAATTTGTTGTTCTATGTAGCTACATTTTTGCTGACATGTGAACCACACAAAGACTTAACAAAGAATACTTCAGACCAATTTCCCTTATAAATATTGATGCAAAAATACTCAATAAAATTCTTGCAAACCGAATCCAAGAACACATTAAAATGATCATTCACTAATGATCCCAGGAATGCATGAATAGTTCAATATACTGAAATTCAAAAACACATGATTATGTCATTAGATCCTGAAAATGCATTTGACAAAATACACTACTCTTTCACCTTAAAAGTCTAGAGAAGATCAGGAATGTAAGGCCCATACCTAAACTTAATAAAAGCAATATACAGCAAACCAATAGCCAACATCAAACTAAATGGGGAGAACTTTTAAGGAATCTCACTAAAATCAGGAAGAAGACAAGACTGCCCACTCTCTCCCTGCCTATTCAATATAGGTTTCAAAGGTCTAGCCAGAGCAATTAGACAACAAAAGGAGGTCAAAGGGATGCAAATTGGAAAGGAAGATGACAAGGTATCACTATTTGCTGATGACATGATGATTGATAGATAGATGGATAGATAGATAGATAGATAGATAGATAGATAGATAGAAAGATAGATCCCCAAAAATTCCACCAGAGAACACCTACAGCTGATGAACAACTTCAGCAAACTTTTATCCATTATAATCAACTTCATAAGTGGTTAGATATAAAATTAACTCTAATCATAGCCTTCCTCTACACAAAGGATACATGGGCTGAGAAAGAAATTAGGGAAACAATACTCTAATAGTCACAAATCATATAAAATACCTTCATGTGACTCTCACCAAGCAAGGGAAAGATCATTATAGATAGAACTTCAAGTCTCTGAAGAAATTGAAGAAGACATGAGAAGATGGAAAGATCTCCAATGATCGTGAATTGCCAGGATGAACATAGTAAAAATGGCCATTATACCAAAAGCAATCTAAAGAATTAATGAACTTCCCATCAACATTCTACCTCAATTATTCACAGAGCTGAAAAACCAATTCTCTAATTCATCTGGAATAACAAACAAACAAACAAACAAATAAACAGGACAATGAAAACTATTCTCAAGAATAAAAGCACTTCTAGGGGAATCACCAATGTTGACCTCAAGGTGTACTACAGAGTGATAGTGATAAAAGAAAATAGCATGGAATTGGTACACAGACAGTCCACACACATATGGTCACTTGATATTTGACAAAGAAGCCAAAAACCATCCAGTGGAAAAAAGCATCTCAACAAATGGTGCTGGTTAACCTGAGGACAGCAGATAGAATAATGCAAATAGATCCATTATTACCTCCTTGCACAAAGCTCAAGTCTAAGTGCATTTTGAGTGGATAAAACCAGATATGCTAAATCTAACAGAAGAGAAAGTGGGAAAGAACCTCGAACATATTGTCACAGCAAGAAATTTTCTGAACAGAACACTAATGGCTCAGGCTCTAAGATCAACTATTGACAAATGGGATCTAATAAAATTGAAAAGCTAGTACAAGGCAAAGGACATTGTTAATAGGACAAAATGGCAACCTATAAATTGCAAAAATATCTTTACCAATCCTACATCTAATAGAGTGCTTATGTCCATTATATACCAATCTCAGGAACTCCAGAGGATCAAATGACACCATTAAAAAATGAAATATGGAGATAAACAGAAAATTCTCAACTGGGGAATCTCAAATGGCTAAGAAGCACCTAAAGAAATGTTCAACATTCTAAGCAATCAGGGAAATGCAAGTCAAAATGACCCTGAGATTCCACCTCATTTCAGACAGAATGGCTAATATCAAAAATTCAGGTGACAACAGATGATGTTGAGGATGTGGAGAAAGAGAAACACTCCTTCATTGCTGGTGAGAATATCAGCTAGTATAACCACTCTGAAAAACAATTTGGGATTTCCTCAGAAAATTGGAAATTGTTCTACCTGCGAACACACCTACACCACTCCAGGGCATATGGTCCACCACTCCAAAATATGATCTAACATATAACAAGGATATCTGCTCTACTATGTATATAGCAGCCTTTTTCATATCAGCCAGAAGCTATAAACAACCCAGATATTCCTCAACAGAGGAAAGGATACAGAAAATGTGGTACATCTACCAATGGAGTACTGTGCAATTTTAAAAACAATGGCTTCATGAAATTTGCAGGCAAATGGATGGAACTAGAAAATATCATCTTGAGAGAGGTAACCTAGTCAAAAAAGAACACACATGCTATGTACTCATTGATAAGTGGATATTAGCCCAAGTGTTAGAATACCCATGATACAATTCACAGACCATATGAAGCTCAAGAAGATGGAAGGCCAAACTGTCGATGCTTCAGTCCTTATAAGAAGGGGGAACAAAATAATTATGGGAGGTAGAAGGGGAAGATAAAACGAGGGCATGATCAGGTGTGGGAGGACATGGGGGAGAAGTATCGAAGTCAGGAAATTGAATGAAGCTGTGTAGCAGTGGGAGATAGGGAACTGAAGATAGCCAAAAGAAAATACCAGATGTCAGAGAAGCATGAGTTTCCCAGGACCTAATGGGGATGACATTAGCTGAAATACACAACATGGGGGAGATTGAAACTGTAGAGACAAGATCGAGTGGATAGGCACATCTCCTAGTTGTGGGATGTGGCCACCTGCCCATCACAAAAATTTTAACCCAGAATTGTCCCTATCTAAAGAAAATACAGGGACTAAGAGTGGAGCAGAGACTGAAGGAAAGGCCATGCAGAGACTACTTCACCTAAGGACCTATCCCATGTGCTGACAACAAACCTAGACACTATTGTTGATAGCAAGAAGTGCTTGCTGAGAGGAGCCTTGTATGGCTGTCTCCTAAGAGACTCTGACAGCACCTGACTACTGCAATGCAGATACTCATAGCCAACCAGCAGACAGAGCATGGTTACCCCAAGGGAAAAGTTAGAGGAAGGACTGAAGAAGCTGAAGAGGATTGCAATACCATAGGAAGAAAAACAATAACAAACAAATGGAACTCCCAGAGCTCCCAGGGACTAAACTACCAACCAAAAACTACACATGGAGGAACCCCATGGCTTCTGTAGCAGATGTAGCAGAGGATTGTCTTATCTGGCATCAATGGGAGGAGAGGCCCTCTGACTTGTGAGGCTCAATACCCCATCATACAGGAATGCTAGGGTGGTGAGGTGGGAATATGTGTGTGTGGGTGGGGAGCACCCTCACTGAGGGAGGGTGAAGGAGGATGGGATGGGGGCTTAAAGACAGGAAACCAGAAAGCGGGACAACATTTGAAATGTAAAGGAATAAAATAATCACTAAAAAAGTAACAAAATAGACATCAAATAAAAATTGATTAAAAGCAATGGAGAATGACATTACATGTTCATCAAGAAAAAAGAAATCTAAAAGGAGAATGTTGCAGTATGTACAGGTACATCCAAAACATAACCCATATTTAGGAACACTCATTGGCCATCGGGTATTGATAATAGTTGACTTTAATATCTCACTATCACCAAAGTACAGGTCATTCAGAAAAAAATTAAATAGAGAAATGCTAGAGTCAATTGATATTTAAAAACAAATAAAACTAACAGATATTTATAGACCATCCAATTCACAACAAGAGAATATACCTCTTCTCAGAACCTTGGGAATATTTGTCCTAAAACTGACCAAAGCACTAAATCCAAAGCTACTGTCAGCAGATACAATAAAATCAAAATAACCAATGGGTTTTATCAACCCATTGCCATAAAAGGTGTACTTCATCTACAATAAAAACTAGTGAAAGCTTATAGACTCACTGAAATTGAACAACCTTCTATTAAATAAAATATAGATCAAAAGAGAAGTGAAGAAATAAATTAAAAACTTTCTACAACTCCATTAAATTGAAGACAGTACACCCACAACCTTCTGGAACATAAGGAAAGTGGTGGTAACAGGATAGTTCATAACACTAAGTGTCAACATAAAAAATTTGGAGAGATCTCAGGCTAATAAGAGAAAAACACACCTGAAAGATCTAGAACAAAAATAAGTTATCACACACAAAAGGATCGTATGCCAAGGAAGTATCCAACTGATGGTTTAAGTAAAGGGAGGTGGGAGAAGGGGAGTAAGAGAGACAGAAAGAGACTATAAAGGATCAAGGAAACAAAAGTTTGGTCTTTTCAGAAAAATCAAAAAAACAGAGAAGCCCTAGAAAACAGGGAGAGAATATCTAAAATAATCAACTCAGAAATGAAAAGGGGTACATAACAAAAGACAATGGAGAAATCTCAACAATCAGAGGGACATTTTAAAACTGTGGACTCCACCAAATCTGAATGAATGAATAAATAAGTAATTTTATCAATCAGTAGTACTATCCAATACTAAATCAGGATAAAATAGACAATTTTAATGGACATATAAACATTAGTGAAATAGAAGTCATTACAGATTTTGAATTAAATCACACAGAAACAAACACCTCATTAAACATCTCATTAAACAGCAAACAAGTCTTCATCATGTTGGCAAGGGTGTGGCTAAGGAGGGCACTCCACCATTGCTTGAGGAATGAAAACTACCACAGCCATTACAAAAACAATATCATGGTTCCTCATAAAACTAGGAGGCCATTTATCTGAAGACGCAGTTGCACAAATTTCGGGGAAATATTCAATATTAGTTCAATCCTACTACAAAGAGACATACCTACTATATTCATAGAAACTTAATAAAGTAGTGAGAACCTGCTGAAGTCTTAGAGGTCTGTCAATTAAAGAATGAATACAGAAAATGAATTACATTTCCACATTTGAATATTACTCAGTTGTTAAAACTTAACATTATAAAATTTACAGGCATATGGATACAACTAGAAAAACACTAAGCAAGTAAACCAGGCCCAGAATGACAAATATAGGAGGCATTCAGTTATAAGTGGATATTAGCTATTAGCTAAAACATAATCAGCCCACAATGGACAGACAAAAAGAGGTTAAATAAAGGGGAACAAAGGGTATTGAGGGAGGGTGTATCGAACTCTCTAGAAACAGGAAAAGAATAGATTCGATGGCTAGACTTGGGTTAATGGGGACAGGAATGGAAGGGATCAGTGGAGGCAGGGAAAGAGTTCAGGGAGAATCCACTGGGGGAATTTGGGAATTAGTTTAGAAACCTAGTACACTGACAACTTCATGGAATTTATTAGGGTGACATTAGTGGAGATTCATAATAATGGAGAATATGGAGTCTTGTCTTAGGGTTTCTTTTCCTGCACAAACATCATGACCATGAAGCAAGTTGGGGAGGAAAGGGTTTATTCAGCTTACTTCCACATGGCTGATGATCACCAGAGGAAGTCAGGACTGGAACTCAAGCAGGTCAGGAAGCAGGAGCTGATGCAGAGGCCATGAAGGGATGTTCCTTACTGGCTTGCTTTCTCCTGGCTTGCTCAGGCTTCTCTCTTATAGAACCCAAGACTTCCAGCCCAGAGATGGCACCACCCACAAGGGGCCTACCCTCCTTGATCACTAATTGAGAAAATGCCCCATAGCTGGGTCTCATGGAGGCATTTCCCCAACTGAAGCTCACTTCTCTGTGATAACTCCAGCCTGTGTCAAGTTGACACACAAAACTAGCCAGTACAAGTCTGAATTGACTGTCCTTACAGATAATCAGGTCTTCTGTGGTGGGACTGGGTTACAGTCTTGTGAGTTGTAGGCCAGCGTGGGCTTGTGGAGATTCCTAATATATACCATGCTGATGCTAGGACATTATTAAGCTCTATAAAGACTGAGAGCAAAGCCTCATTGGTGAGAACAACTTACACACAGCTCACTAAATATAGAAAATTCTAGGGGGTAAGGCTTGACACATTTGCCCTTATGTTTTAGTCTCTGGGGCAAGAACTTACTGCACAAGATACAAAAAAACCCCAAAAAACAAAAACCAAAAAACAAAGAATCTGTACACCAATCCAGCTACAAAATCATCATCCTACAATCTGTCCTTCCTAAAAGACATGCACATTCATGGTGGCATCAAAGTACTTTGAGTGGCTAGACAATATTTTGTTTAACTTGAGGACTAAAACATGAGAGTAAAGGTATGGCTTACAATGCCTGAGTGTTTGTTTGGTGGGATAGGAAATGTAAAAGAATTCTAAGCAATTAGAGCTTAAGAATGATCCACATCACATTTTTTTTCTAACAGCTTCCAGATTCTTAGTAAAATTTATGACACAAAACTGAACATGGAATGCAATACTAGGAACTACTAGAGACCAGATTTTCAATTTTCAAATATGTCTTCCCACTACACACCAAAATATAATGCCTGTTATATACAATGGAGTGATATGAGCAACACAGTTTCTTATGCACAGAGCTGAAGAGTCTCCCCCTCCCCACAGAATCAAAATTGAGTGAGACT
>JADRCD010236234.1:16493-28439 GCA_019843815.1 Montemys delectorum | reverse complement strand
ATCTATAAAGTGTTTTACTCTTTTGCTGTTTAAGGTAGCACATTCTCAGACTACTTGTAGGCAGACATGTAACGTTTGGTCGTGAGCAGATAGTCATTATTCTACTTACCACAAATAAGATTAGACCTCTATGTTTGGTACACATGTTAAATTACTAACATGTAGTGGGTAAAATTTAAAAGGAAGTACTGTAACTTTTAAAAATCAAAAGAGCAGAATGTGTCAAAAGACATCCTCCTTAGTTAATAAAGAACTGAATTAATAATCAAAGAAGTTAAAGAAATACATAATGAAACAAAAATTTTGTCAGACTGGTATAGGAAAGGATAGAGAATTAAAAACAAGTTTTAGTGCCTTAGAGATAGTAAAAACTATTCTCAACAATAAAGGAACCTCTGGTGGAATCACCATCCCTGACCTTAAGCTTTACTACAGAGCAATTGTGATAAAAACTGCATGGTATTGGTACAGTGGCAGGCATGTGGATCAATGAAATAGACTTGAAGACCCAGAAATGAACCCACACACCTATGGTCACTTGATCTTTGACAAAGGAGTTAAAACCATTCAACAAATGGTGTTGGCTCAACTGGCAGTTGTCATGTAGAAGAATGCAAATCGATCCATTCCTATCTCCTTATACAAAGCTCAAGTCCAAGTGGATCAAGGACCTCCACATAAAACTAGATACACTGAAACTAATAGAAAATAAAGTGGGGAAGTGCCTCGAGCACAAGGGCTCGAGCACAGGGGAAATTTTCCTGAACAGAACACCTATAGCTTATGCTCTAAGAACAAGAATTGACAAATGGGACCTCATAAAATTACAAAACTTCTGTAAGGCAAGGTCACTGTCAAAATGGCAACCAACAGATTGGGAAAAGATCTTTACCAACCCTATATCTGATAGAGGGCTAATATCCAATATATACAAAGAACTCAAGAAGTTAGACTCCAGAGAAACAAATAACCCTATTAAAGATGGGGTACAGAGCTAAACAATGAATTCTCAACTGAGGTATAAAGAATGGCTGAGAAGCACTGAAAGAAATGTTCAACATTCTTAGTCATCAGGGAAATGCAAATCAAAACAACCCTGAGATTCCACCTCACACAAACAAAATACCCATACTAGGAGTTGCAGAGACAAAGTATGGAGCAGAGACTGAAGGAAGGATAATCCAGAGACTGCTCCCCCTGGAAATCCTTCTCATATTCAATCACCAAACCCAGACACTATTGTGGATGCCAGCAAGTGCTGGCTGACAGGAACCTGATATAACTGTTTCCTGAGAGGCTCTGACAGTACCTGACTAATACAGAAGTAGAGGCTCATAGCCATCCATTGGACTGAGCACAGGGTCCCCAATGAAGGAGCTAGAGAAAGGACCCAAGGAGCTGAAAGGTTTGCAGTCCCTTAGGATGAGCAACAATATGAACTAACTAGTACCCTCAAAGCTCCCAGGGACTAAAACACCAACCAAAGAGTACATATGGTGGGACTCATGGCTCCAGTTGCATATGTAGCAGAGGATGGCCTAGTCGGTCATCAATGGGAGGAGAGGCCCTTGGTCCTGTGAAGGTTCTATGCCCCAGTGTAGTGTAATGCCAGGGCCAGGAAGTGGGAGTGGGTGGGTTGGTGAGCAAGGGGAGGAGGAACAGACCAGGTTTTTGTTCTTTTTTTTTTTTCCTGGAAGGGAAACTGGGAAAGGAGATATCATTTGAAATGTAAATCAAGAAAATATCTAATAAAAAATTGATTTCAGTATTATAACTGCTTGCATTGACAAGCTATGGATATGGGAAAGTTCTGTAAATCTATTTTCATTGTCTGTACTTTAGTTGCCAAATATCTTTCAAGTTTTAACTGCACTGGTAAAAAATGATCTCTTATAATATTCCCCAATGAGGCAAAAAAGCTGTAAGGGAATCTGCAGTGAAAGGCAGGTATGGTTTTTCTGGTTCTGTTTACTCCCATCATCTCTACTTATGGTCTCACAAGCCGCTCCCTGTCTTGTTTCAGAAGCTTGATGAGAACATCCATCAGATAGTACTACCAGTCAATGACATCAATGTGATTTGATTGGATCAAGGGTCAGTATCTTATATCTAATAGAGTTCTTCACTTGAAATCAAATAACAAATTACCACCATTTATCAGGAAAAAAAATGGAGAGAAAAATGAAATGAAGTCGACCATTGTAAACGCCAGCATTCAACAATAGGATAAAGAGACACGGCAAATATTTAATGAAATGTTTAATTTTGATAAAATTGCAACACTTTAAAATGGGCAAATGTGAGTGATTTTAAGACATGACACAGAAGGAAGCATTTGTAAAAATAATTGATGGAATTATTTGTTTTATAATAAATAAATACCTACAAACAAAATCATAAAATAAAAACCTTATTATAAATATGGTTGAAATAATTTCACAGAAACTTCATTATTAGATTAAGCAAGTGATATGAGGTTACAAACATATAAAATGTCTTAAGTTGAACCTTAAATAATCATGAGAAAAATACAAATTAGTATGAGGAATGCATACCATTACAAAAGATAATTAACAATGTTGACACTGTCCAGTGATACAAAGTGCTGTCCTTAGTGTGGGGCAATTTTACAACTTAAATATTGTAAGTGCTAAAGTTAATTATAAAATAGCTTTGTAAACCAGGATTACACTTGATTTTTAAGAGACATAGAGTTTACAACTGAGTATTTTCATTCTTTAAAACAGACTGAAAAAAAGAATCTCATGTGTATATTAGAATGATTGCCCAGAGAAGCCCATGACAGTAGTAGTTTATAAATATCCCAAGTTGTCCTGATGTTGTCACACAGATTAGTAAATGGCTCTGTCTTGGTGTATTCTTGCAATAGATACACATACAAAATACTTCAAACAAAGCTGATACTTAATTCAAAATATTTTGACTAAACTGACAATGAAAAGAAATATGCAGATTAAGTTTCAAAGTCATAATTTTATGAATATAATTATACAAAGTTAATATTTCTGTTCACCCTTATTTCTATTTATTCCTAAGACACAGTCTCCTAAAATGACCCTTTGAAAACATTGACTTGGATTTTAGACTCTCAGAGATTTCCTTCAGTAACTCAGGGGCAATAAATGGAATATACCTTTAAATATTATTGGTCATATGAACTATCACAACCTGAATAAATTAGATAGATAGATGATAGAAATACAGACAGATGGATGGATGGATGTGGTATGATAATATACTGATTCTTTCTTCAGGAAATGACAATTTATAATATATTCTTATCAAGGTGACAGCTACAAAAGACATTTCAGTACCAGATCTCAGCTCTTTGATTCTGAATGAGAAAGCACGGAAGTAGGGAATAGCAACACTTAAAAATATTTTCCATGAGAAAGGTACACTGAAAGACTGTTACCCTTAATTCACCAATATTGTAAAACTTTCTTAAGGATTGATTTAGATTACTAAGAAATATGTCATGGTCAGGGAAAATGCACCAATGAAATCTCAACAATGTTTGTTTGTCTGAAGAAGAACATCATAATGACAACAGCTGACACAGCAGGGCTACTCCTACCTCTAGGTGAAGATTTATAGACAGTCAATGGCTGTTTTGAGAAGGAAAAACAGTGTCCCCCAGGAAAGAGTTTCTGCAGGGATTGTACAGAGTAGCCAGCTGAGGAGCAGTACCAAATGGAGTCAACAGGCTTTGTATGCATGTATTCATAAATGTGTACTCATGTGTACACATGAACAAAATAAAAGTAATTTAAAAGCAATCATGAATTCAAAATAAACACAAAATGATTTGGAAAGAGTACTAGAGTGGAAGTGGTATAGGTGTAGTGTTCATGAAGTTGTCAAAAATTATCCTAAAAAGAAATATGTCATTAAAAGTCCTCAGAAAGATCTTTAATGCTCATGGATAAGTAGAATTAACATAGCAAAAATGGCCATTTTACCAAAAGCAATCTACAGATTCAATACAATCCCCATCAATATTCCAACACAATTTTTCACAGACATGGAAAGAGCAATTCTTAACTTCATTTGGAAAAACAAAAAACCCAGGAAAGTGAAAACAATTCTCAACAATAAAAGAACTTCTGGGGGAATCACCATCCCACACCTCAAGCTGTACTACATAGCAAAAAACAAAACAAAACAAAACAAAACAAAACAACAAAAAGAAACACACATGGTATTGATACAGAGACAGACAGGTCAATCAATGGAATAGAATTAAAAACCCAGAAATAAATGGATACCTATGGACACTTTGACAAAGAAGCCAAAACCATTCAGTGGAATAAAGAAAGCATCTTCAGTAAATGGTACTGGTCTAACTGGTGGTCTACATGTAGAAGAATGAAAATAGATCCATATTTATCACCCTACACAAAGCCCAAGTCAAAGTGGATCAAGGACCTCAACATAAAACCAAATGCATTAAATCTAATAAAAGAAAAAGTGGGAAATAGCTTTGAATACACTGGTAGTGGGGAAATTTTCCTGAACAGAACATCAATGGCACAGGCTCTAATATCAACAATTGAATTATGGGTATTCATGAAACTGAAAGCTTCTGTAAGGCAAAGGATACTGTCAATAGAACAAAATGACAACCAACATACTGGAAAATTTATCTTCACTAACCCTACATCCGATAGAGGGCTAATATCCAAAATATAAAAAGAACTCAAGAAGTTAGACTCCAAGACCCTTAAATAACCCAATTAAAAAGTGAGGCACAGAGATAAGCAGAGAATTCTCAACAGATGAATCTCAAATGGCCAAGTAGCTGGAGAGGATGTGGAGAAAAAGGAACACCCCTCCATTGCTGGTGGGATTGCAAACTTATCCAACTACTCTAGAAATCAATCTGGTGGTTCTCATAAAATTGAAAATAATTCTACCTGAAGACTCAGTTATATTACTCCTGGGCACATACCCAAAAGATGTTCCACCATACCACAATGACACATGCTCTACTATGTTCATAGCAGGCTTATTTGTAATAGCCAGAAGCTGGAAACAACCCAGATGTCCCTCAACTAAAAAATGGATACAGAAAATTGTGGTTCATTTACCCAATGGAATACTATTCAGCTGTTCAAAAGCAAGGACAACATGAATTTTGCAGGCAAATGGATAGAACTAGAAAATATCCTGAGTGAGGGTAGCCAAACACAAAAGTATACACATGGTATGTACTCATTGATAAGTAGATATTAGCCAAATTGTACAGAATACCCATGGTACAACCCATTGATCATAAGAAGTTTAACAAGATGGAAGTTTAACAAGATTCATCCATCCCACTTAGAACGGAGAACAAAATAATCATGGGAGACAAAGGGAGGGAGGGAACTTGATTGGAGAGGGAAGAGGGAAGGGAAGAGGTGGGGGTAGAATCAGGTATTGGGGGTAGACAGGAGAGAAGTCCAAAGGGCCAGGAGAATAAATGGAAATATGTAGCCTCGGGGGTGGGGCACGGGGTATCTCTAGAAAATCCCAGAGACCTGTGATGTGCAAGTGCCATGGACCGGGATTTCTTGCAGGGACCTTGTGTTCCGCAGGACGATGGGTCCTGGCCAGGTGGGCTCGGGATTTGGCTGGGTCAGACAGACAGACTCAACACAAGGAGTGTAGGATCTGAATGTATTTCTTAAAAATGGCATGAGACTCTTACAATCATTGTAAAAGAGAAATGAAAAATCTGGCAGCTCAGCAGTCAAGGTACATTTGAGGCTACCTAAAATACACTGGGTCTAAAAACAGCAGCCATCTCTTCTGGACTGGTGTAGCACCCCTGGGCTCCAAGCGGAATCCTGCGGGGCTGCGGGTGATCCAGCCAGGAGGACGGAGGCTCGAATCTCAAATGCGGACTCTAGAATGCTGACTCTAAATTGCTGAATGCTCGACTGCTCAATCTCTTGAATCTCGACTGGTTTTGCACCCTCCAGGCCCAAGCACTCTGGGCCTGGGGTGGAGGGGTTGCAGACTGCATGAACCTAAGCCCTAGTCCACCTAAGTTCCAGTTCTAATCAGAGTGCAAGTGAGTCCGAATGCTCAATGCAGACTCCTCTATCTGGAATGCTGACTGCTCCACACTGTCACACACACACTCCACTCGAGGTCCCGCTCATCCTAGGTAAAACCTCCCACTATGCTAATCTTCTGGGCTAGCAGAGATAAGTCTCTTGCTAATTCCTAGGAGTGGTTCAGCTGCAGTCCTTGACTGAGAATGAGGATTCTACCTGACCTTGCCCCTCCCATTCTGTAAGCTTCATTGTGTTCCCTTCCTTATTTCCCTAACAATGCCAGAGGCAATTAGTCTGGGTGGGTAACATTCCAAGCCAGGGTTTGGCTAAGATGTTGGAACATAGGTAAAGGTCAGAGATAGCCATTTATAAATCATACCTTGGTCGGCACCTAGCACATGAGTTGGCAAGGACATATCTGGGCTACCTCTGAGTTAGGGGTGCCAGGAGATAATGTGGGACAGGAGACTGACTTTCCTTGAAGTTCTTGCCTCAAATACTGCTGTCACTCAAGGTGTGCGTGGCATGCAAGGCTCCCAGAACTCAATAGAGATGACCGTAGCTGAAATGCCCAACAGTGGGGAGATAGAGCCAGAAGAGACCACCACTAGTAGACAGAAAGCCCCCCGGTAGAAGGATAGGTTCACTAACCTACCTTCAAATTTTTTGACCCAGAATTGTTCCTGTCTAAAAAATAATGCAGGGACCAAAATGGAGCAGAAATTGAAAGGAAGGCCCAACTTGGTATCCATTCCATTGGAGGGCACTAAACCCTGACGTTATTACTGACTCCATGTTGTATTTACAGATAGGATCCTAGCATGGCTGCCCTCTGAGAGACTCTATCAGCAGTTGACTGAGACAGATGCAGATACTTACAGCCAACCATTGGACTGACGTCAAGGACCCCTATGAAAGAGTTAGGGGACGGATTGAAGGAGCTGAAAAGGATGATAATCTCATAGGAGGACCAACAGAGTCAACTAACTAGGACCTCTGGGAGCTCCCAGTGTCAAAGCCACACATCAAACAGCATATACGGGCTGGTCTGTAGCACCCATGCACATATGTAGCAGAGGATTGGCCTTTCTGACCTCAGTGGGTGATTTTATGCCACAGGGGATGCAGAGGGTTAGGTGGGAAGGGGTAGGGGAGCACCCTCTTAGAGACAAATGGGCAAACAGGAGGGAGCATAGTGTGAAGAACTCTTAGAGGGTGGACCAGGAAGGGAAACAACATTTGGAATGTAAATAAATAGAACAAATTGTGAGAGAAAGGAAGAAACAGAGGGAGCAGGGGAGAAGGAACAAGGAAATGAAGGAAAGAAGAAAGAAACAAAGGAAATAAAAAAGTAATATGTGCTAACATACTATAATAGGACAAAGGATACCAGGTAGTAATAGTATATTTATATATTTTCACTATAATATATGAAGTAAAGATTGCTTTTCATGTTTTATACTAGTAAGTGGTACTTGATACAGTATGAGTTTCAATAAGAATTCCACTTTATTCATCTTCTAGTGAAATGAATTAACATCTCTTCATATAGAACATATATTGACTTAAACATACACTGTACTATTTGGTTAATAGGAAGCTATTTGTCAAAGCCCAACTTCAAAAGTATAGTTTACTAACAGAACACTATCGAAACTGAAGATAGGGGTACTCAGTGTTGTTATATTCAAAGCACTGATCCTTATTGGCTGACATAGTTAAAGAGCACTGGTGAAATCAGTTTATATGAGGTTATGTACTTATTCACTTGTAATCCCCAGATTCATCATTTTAAGCTGAATGTTTTCAGGCCTCATATGTATTAAGCCTTGCAAAGAGTCTTCAAAGATTAATATATTTGCTACTAAGCTCACAGCTCACATACCATACATTATTTTCAAGTATGTCATACTATCTGTCTTAGTCACTGTCCACTACTGTAAAAAGACACCATAACCACGGAACTCTATAAAAAAATATTTAATTGTGGTTTTATAACACTTTGTAAGGTTATTCCATTGTCACTGTCCAGGAAACAGGGAAGTAGAAACCAGATATGATGCTGGAGTAGTTGAGATCTGTAGCCTGAGCAGTATGCTGAGAAAGAGGCAACTTCTGGCCTTGTTATGGTCTTTTGAAACCTCAAAGTGACTTACTGCCTCCAATAAGGCCACGCCTCCTAATCCCTCTAATCCTTTCAAACAGTGCCACTCCTTGGTGACTAAGCATTCAAATATATGAGCCTGTGGGGGCCTTTCTCATTCAAACCGTCACAGGATGGAACTGTCAATATTCTCCTAGGTGTCAACTACTGTCTCAGTAGGTTTTCATTCTAAAAGTTATTAAACTAGCAAATTAGCATTTAACAACATTTTACATCAAGACATTTTTTTCTCAGATAAACTGCAATGGCCTCCTAACCTCTCATTAATTTTATAACTTAGCAAAGTTATACATAAGTGTATAACTTGGCAAAACTGATGATTGCAAACTACAAGCTACATTCTGTGTCAACCTAGTTTTCTTCGTGAATCAGAAAAAAAAAAAAGTTTGGTAATTAGTATTTTTAAGGGTCTTAATCTTTTCTTCCACCCACATTGATTGTCATGAACTTCCTTTTTCTTCACATCCCTCATACATATGTATATGTATTCCATTCAGCCACAGTACTTAAGTCTGTATTATATTTTTGTACAGTACACATGTTCCTATCATTCTGATTCCAGTGTTAACAATACATCCTAGAGGAATCTTACATGTCACATGTGAGCATGTAGTAAAAGTTTATGCTTATCTGCTCTGGCCACCATTGCTTCTACTGCCTAATTATAACTATATTTATAGCTTTTAAAATGATATTTGTTGCTTTACTTTTTGTGCATGTCTACCACCTCCCTGTATTTGTCATGTGTGTGCACGTGTCTTCCAAGGACAGCAGAGGGAGCGAGCTTCCCTGAAACTGGAATTACAGGTGCTTGTGTGTGTCATGTGGTGCTGAGAATGAGATCTGGAATTACAGGTGCTTGTGCGTGTCACGTGGTGCTGAGAATGAGATCTGGAATTACAGGTGCTTGTGTGTGTCACATGGTGCTGAGAATGAGATCTGGAATTACAGGTGCTTGTGCGTGTCACATGGTGCTGAGAATGAGATCTGGAATTACAGGTGCTTGTGCGTGTCACATGGTGCTGAGAATGAGATCTGGAATTACAGGTGCTTGTGCGTGTCACATGGTACTGAGAATGAGCTCTGGAATTACAGGTGCTTGTGCGTGTCACATGGTCCTGAGAATGAGATCTGGAATTACAGGTGCTTGTGCGTGTCACATGGTCCTGAGAATGAGATCTGGATTTACAGGTGCTTGTGTATGTCACATGGTACTGAGAATGAGATCTGGAATTACAGGTGCTTGTGCATGTCACATGGTGCTGAGAATGAGATCTGGATTTACAGGTGCTTGTGTATGTCACATGGTACTGAAAATGAGATCTGGTTTCTCTGGAAGAGCAGACAATATCTTCATCTCTAAGACAACTAGAGTAGATATGTTAGCTCCCTTTGGTCACTACTTGTGTGTGCTTGTGAGTTAGACATTAATCTAAAGCAATTTTTCTCATAAGCAGAGCAGAAGCCAATTGGAAAACAGTCCAGTATATACTATTTTAACGAAGTCTTAAATAATATAGATAAACAACGTTCAGCCCTTCTTGTGTCTTCCAGGAACATGTTCTCATAACCTGATTGCCACTAACTAAAAATACAACTCAAACTTGGATGTAACTTATATGTTCCTATCTTGACCGTCAAATGTAAAAGCAAGATCTTAATTTCTCCTGAAGCAGACCATTCATTATCAGGGCCATTTCAAACTTTGTTGCTGTAATCACCCATTGAAATTTGGCATTGAGAGGGTGAAATGGGGTTGAAATCTACTTTCTGGATCTACTCCTACCTCTACTCTTACTATGAGTGATTTTCCCTATTATTATGGTGTACCAAGATAGTATAGGTTTTTCTGGCCTCTATTTTCCCATGAAACATTGTGTCTCTTGAGAATTGCATATGCAGTTATGAATATATAGCATTTGGTCATTGTTCTATTGTTGTGAAGAGACACCATGACCATGGCAACTCTTGGGCTTGCTTAGTGTCAGAGCTTTACTCTGGTATCCTCATGGCATGGACAAGGCAGATTGTACACAGACATGGGAGTTGGAAGTTCTACATCTGCATATTAAGGCAGAAGGAACAGGGAGCCACTTGACCTGGCTTGGATTTCTGAGACCTCAAAGCCCACCCCCACCCCCAATGACACACTCCTCCAACAAGGCCACACCACCTAATCCTTTCAAATATTGCCACTCACAGGTGACTAAGCATTCAAACATATGACCTTCAGGAGCCATTATTATTCAAACCACCACAAAGCCTATGTGAGGAGTCCAGTTATATCTCTGAAGTTTAGCTAGAGAATCAAATCCTATTTACAGTTATCTTTATACAAAAAGAATCTCTTCTTCCACCAAAACTTCCATTAGGCTAGTTAACTATTAGAACCTCAGTGTCTGTGGAAGTTCTGAGATGTTGCAGGTATGTAACCCAATTGCAGCTTACCCTAGGCTATTTTCAGTCCTTGTAATACCTATGCCTTGCATAGCTTAACTCTGTGTCTGACCTAATACCCTTGTGACAAATTGGTAAAGATGTGTAAAATACATCAATCTAAAGAATCACTGGCTTCCAGCAATCAAAAAGCTAAGATTGCTTTTGGATAGAATCTGAGGGCTATACCACAGAGTTCACCTTCGTTTTATCCAGCCTACCTAGTGCTCCATTGAAAGTATTTTAAAAATGTCATAATCTTTGACCTTTCCTCTACCTCTGCAGTTAAAACCTCCATCAAACCATTACCATAGTGGAACATAGTATTCCAGGTGAGCTGGCTCTGTTCTTGGACAATGGTCAAGAACTTTTGCCTCTAAAATAAAACATCTCTCATCCATTTCTGGGATGAGAGATAAGTTATTGACACATTGAACTAGCAGTATAGGAGTGCTATATTCTGAGACTTTTCTTTGGTACTTGTCATAAATGACAGTACTTTTCTCATAGATATTGTTTCCTCTGAGGCATGAGTTGATGCATAGCTCTCTCCAGCTCTCATCCATGCTTTATACTACACATCTCCAGTGCCTTTACATGAGTTAGTGATACCTTCAGCATTCTAAAGAGTCAAGCAGGAACTATACATCTACCATAGAAATGTAGAAATATGAGTCGAGAGAGACAGAGAGAGACAGAGACAGAGAGATAGAGACATAGAGAGACAGAGAGACAGAGAGACAGAGACAGAGAGAGAGAGAGAGAGAGAGAGAGAGAGAGAGAGAGAGAGAGAGAGAGAGCCCATAAATCCGTCACTGAGTCACTGGATTGCAATGCCAGCGTTCACTGCTAAAGTACTTTCTTATGGCTGGTAAGGGTATGCTTTGACCTGGAGGGTGCTCAAGTCTTTGATATAATTTTTATATTGTTTTGTTTCTGTTTGGTCAAATTAATTGCATAGGTCCAAAGGAAGAGTTTGAGATTAAAGAAATAAGAATCGAGGCTTCCACAAATTATATTGTAATAAGTGGAAAGATCATAATTGAAGCAATGCTACAACATAATAAGGGTGCCTGTTTCCACATAAATATAAATTGTTCTTTCCCCAGGAATAATGGAAACATTTACCAGAGGAGCATAGATCTGTGCCATGCATTATACCAAAGCATATATTCATCAATAAAATAGAACACAAAAAGATTTCTAAAGCTATCTTTTTAACCACTTGAGTACAATGTATGCCTTTCTAATTGAAAAACAGTATTTCTCTTGGTTTTCTAT
>JADRCD010236234.1:3506-16483 GCA_019843815.1 Montemys delectorum | reverse complement strand
ATCTGTTCACTCTCAAAAGCATGCACTCTTCCCTACAGTGAAGACTTAGGTCTATCCTCACAAGAACTAGTGTGCTGTTTCCTTTAGGTGTAATTCTTTTCAATAGACTAACTTCATTGCTTCTTTAAAATGACCAGTGATTGTTGCTCATATCAATTAAACCAGAGGAGAGGCATTCTTGAAGTTTTTGAGTTTATCAAATAGCACTAGGAAGGAAGATCTCCTGCGTGTTGTGGAACTGGCTTGAGATTGCCCACTGCTATAACACATAGCAGACTTCTGCTAGCCCACCATCTATGTTTTTATTATTATTTTTTTGGATCAAGTCTTTTAGTAGAGCATATTATTCATCTCTGCCCTAATACATTTTTTTAATTAGGTATTTTCTTTATTTTCATGTGAATTTCTCCTTTCCCAGTTTCCCCTCCAAAAAAAAAAAAAAACCGAATAAACAAATAAACAAAAACAACAAGAACAAACTTCTGTTGCTAGCCTCCTCCCTGTCTCTCTCTTTACCTCCAGTAACATTATGGTTAATTATCCCTTTCTATTGACCCGTGTGTGCCAGCCAATAGCTGCAACACTCAAATACCAGCTTGTAGCTTATCCCAGTACTACATGCACTACACTACTTACAACAGTTACATGTTCCTGTTCAGTCACTGTGGTTACAGAATCCTGCCCTCACTTCTGCCTCTACAGTTCAGTTTCCTATATCTACCTAAGAGGGTCTCAGACACACTGCTGTTGTTTCCTCTATCACAACCGCCCAGTGCAGTTAGTTAGCCCCTAAACGTTTGGAACTTCACTTCTTCCAAATTTCCTCATCCAGAATTCTGTTCATTTATGTCTTCCATGTTAATATCATCCTAGGATCAATATTTGGGGCAGGGGCATGTATTTTCAGTGTCACACAGAATGATTAGAGCAGAAGCTTTGATTGAATTTCCAGTATTTTCAAAGTACTTTTCTCTGACAAGTCTCTTCTTTTTGCAGTGACTTCTTAAGAACAATCTTTGTCTCCTGAGAGGCTCTGCCAGTGTGTGACAAATACAGAGGTGGATGCTCTCAGCCAACCATTGGACTGAGCACATGGTCCCCAATGGGGGAGCTAGAGAAAGGACCCAAGGAGCTGAAGGGTTTGCAGCCCTTAGGAAGAACAACAATATCAACCAACCAGACCCCTCAGAGCTTCCAGGGAATGAACTACCAACCAAAGAGTACACATGGAGGGACCCATAGCTCCAGCTTCATATGTTTCAGAGTATAGCCTTGTTGGACATCAATGGGAGGAGAGGCACTTGGTCCTGTGAAGGCTCGATGCCCCAGTATAGGGGAATGCCAGATCAGGGAAGCAGAAGTGGGTGTGCTGGTGAATGGGGTTGGGGAGCATGGGATAGGGGATTTTCAGAGGGGAAACAAGAAAAGGGGATAACATTTGAAATGTAAATAAGAAAATATCCAATATTTTTTTTTTAGAAAAGAACAATCTCAGTACATGCTTCTAGACAATGTAAAATATGTGAAGTCAAGACTATGTATGTTTATATATCCTTGGTATCTGGTAAGGACAGGAGATGAAGAAATTGAAGCAAACGGAATTGTAGGTGATCTCTATGTCCATGGTAGCTTTATTTTCTATATCTATCAGTATTTATGCCAAGATACATTTCTCTTTCATTAAATTTTATTTTTTCACTAATTCATCTCACATCCCACTCACTGACCCCTCCCTGTCACCCCCTCCTACAATCTTTCTTCTGTCCCATCCCACCTTTCCTCCTCTGAGGTGGTTGGGGCCCTCCTGGATATTCTTCCCACCCTGGCACTTAAGTCTAGGTGCTTCTTCATCCATTGAGGCCACACACTTATTCTTCATGAGAATCTTTCAAGAATTGGAGGTAAAAGGAAGCTCATTTTTAAATAAAATAGTATGTTATGGAGAGTTACTTCTAACTTTTCAATTCTGTTAATTTTTCAAGTGATTAATTTAAAGTAATATTGCAAAGGATTTGTAATGAGCCAGACACATATACCTTGAAATGGATGGAGCAGAGTCTACCACTGCATTCTTTCTATTAACAATTCTGTGGTAGTTTACTCTATCTGAAGATCTCTTTGGCTTAACAAACATTATCACCTCCCTCTTATCCAGGAAGATAAGTATCATTATTTCAGTTTTATAGCAAAGCGATGCAGGCACAAAAAGATTAAGTGATTTCCTCAAGGTTGCTGTCAGTGGTAACAAGGAAAAGGATAAACGTTAGATTTATGATGCTCAGATGTATGCTTTAACTATCCTTGGGCTCTGTGTAGCTGTCACCTTAAACACACAGATGAAAAATAGAGAAAATAGTAAACAGTGACCAGATAGATAAAAATTAAATATGTGGATATTTGACATTACATTGATCAAACAGATAAGTGCATTAAAAGCAAAACTAAAAACCAGTTCACACTGAAAAGAATATGGCCCCTAGTTTGTAATTAGATAAGAGTCGGAGGATTGTGTTGCCTTACCTGTCAATCAATTTGTATATAAGGGATGTATGACTAGCCTTGAGTAAATTCTAGTGCTGTATGTCCAAGAAAATAACATTGCTTGGAATTTATTAATGTAACTTACAGCAACTTAAATATCTAAGACACACTTTTTCATTAAGTAAAAAAGAAAGAGAAAACCACTACTGGTGTCACAATTTCTTTACTCCATTTCAACAATTTGTCTTGTCATATAAGAGAAGTTAAGTAACTTTTATAGGTGACCTGTATGTGAATCAATATTCACGATTCCTATGTTGAAAAAAATGAAATGATTTCTAAATATGATAAGTCAGGCATATGAATCATCTTTGTTCAGATTTCTCCCAAGAAATCATAATCTGTACCAATAATATGTATTTTTTTTTCACACAGAATCTCACATAGCCCAGGCAGGCCTCAAATGTCATATACTCAAGGATGACACTAAACTCCAAACTCCTTCAACTTCCACTTCCTGTGTGCTGGGACTAAAGATGTGATACATAATGCCTGATTCATATAAGGGACAGAATATGGAATCCAGGAATCTTACATTCTACAAAGCACTCAACCAACGGAGCTACATCACCAATCTCCTAACACCTGTTCTTTGAGCAAATGACTGCCGCTCATAGGGATGGTTTGGCTTGAGCCATCGCCTCTGTCTTTTGGAGACAAACTAGCATTAAAGGAAATGAGAATCAAATCCCTGAAGCAACATCACTGGAAAAAAAGCATTCTTCTTTATAAATTGATGATGTTTATGAGTCCCATGATAGTTACAAAAGATTCTTTCTATGTCCACAAATGTATTTGCTCATTAATATACAAATATTATTTGTACTTAATGTGGATGTGAAGGGATCATGAGGGTGAGAAATGTCATTTGTGATATATCTCTTGAAAGCCCTGGTTGAGTATTTTAATTTAGCACCTTAAACCCATATCTATCTACAGATAACATAAAATTGTGTGTGTGTGTGTGTGTGTGTGTGTGTGTGTGTGTGTATTTCTGATGGTAGTATGGTCTATAGTGTAAGGAAACTCCAATTAATTCATTTATATATATATACATAATGCATACATGAATATGCATATACATTTGCATTATAAAACCATAATTTCCATATGGCTTTCTCAGACAATGTTAGAGTTATTCACTCCACACACAACTTCATCTACCCTACTGTCTCATTCCCATTTAGACCTCTTTCTTCACTGGTCCTCTTTTTCCTCTTAATCTCATGTATAATCTGCTCCATACAGATCTTCTTTCTTTCCTGCCCCTGCCAGTATTCCCTCTATAGTTTTCCTGTATTTTATAGGCATTCAAAGTTAAACATACAAAATTACCTCACTCAGTACAAAATTTCAAATTCTTCCCATTTACTTAAAATTTTCAAGTTCTTTTTCTTTATAGTGAAACAGAATCAAGATGCTATTATGCATTCCTACTGTGTTTCATCATCCATTCAAACAGCAATGGATACTCTAGCTTTTGTAATACAAATAAGCATATGTTTTTATAATTTTCACACACACACACACACACACACACACACACATACACACACACACATTTAAAGTTATAACACCATAAAAATAATGTAACCATTTGTCTTTAAATTGACCAGTTGACCTGGGTCACCCTCCTTCCCACTCCCTCCCACTTCTAGCCCCAACCAAACAGATTCTTTTCTTTGATCACTTGTCTAGTTTTTATTGTGTAGAATGTGTAGAATGGGAATCATTCAATAGGAATGTTTTTGCTTGATATTCTACTTAACCTGAAGGAGTTCATATTAGCCCTGTGACAGTGCAAATGAATAAATAATTGTAGGGTCTGGTGAGAGGGATCAGTGAGTAAGATGCTAGTTGTACAAGGAAGACCAACTGAATTTGGTCCTCAGGTCATTCTTAACGCTCAGGATGAAGAAAGAGGTAGATTTCTGCATTCACTAGTTATGTTGAGTAGAACACTCAATGAACTCTAGCTCAATAAGAGATTGCATAGCAAATAAGTCAGATGTTGCTAAAAAAAAATGAAACCCTAGATTGACCTCTTCACTCCACATACATGCATACATGTGTGCATGTGCTTGTGTACAAGCTTGCACATACAAAATAGTTGAATGCGTTTGTTAACAAACAGTATTCTGTTGCCTGAACATTATATATTTTAAAAATACCATTGACCTTATGATAAACTTTTGCCTATTTTTAATTTCTGAATATGAAAAATAAAGCTTCTATGAACATTTCCACATAACTAATTGTGTTTCTGTGCACAGTGGTGGGGATAAGTGATTTTGTGGTTTGTGTTTATTTGTCTTACAATTCCAGATCATAGATCATCATGAAAGGAAGCCAGTACAAGATATCAGGGCATTAACCTGGAAGCAGAAACTGAAGCAGAAGCCAAGAAGAAGGGATTCTGCTTTCCAGATTTTTCCTAGTGGCTTGCTCAGACTGCTTTCTTATAGCACCCAGGACAACCACCCCAGAAATGACACTGCAAACAGGGAGGTGTCTCTTCCAATACCAATCAAAATCAAGAAAGCACAGTGCAGGTTTGTCCATCCGTCAAGCTGGTAGATACATTTTCTCTTTTAAGGTTCTCTTTTCCTATGACCCTAGCCCGTTTCCAGTTGATGTAAAAATAGCCAGCACACCACCTAATCTGCCCAAAATAGCAAGTTTTTTTTTTAATAATATGAGCAAACAGTGACTCTACATAAATTTAGAAGTCTAGAATTAGCTAATTAACTTATTCTTCTAGATAAATATATTAAAATTTCCACAGTTTGCTCTTATGTACATGAATATTAAACACATGCACACACGCACACAGACACACACACACACACACACACACACACACACACTTTTTTGTAGAAGATAATGGGAAGTCTATCATATACTAAAACCATGGTTTATTTTGGTAATAAGACAGCTGACCAAAACTTAAAGTGTGTATATGTAAATATATACTTTTCACAAATTAATGCTTTCCCTGTAGTATAAAATAGAAATAAGTACATATTGTCATGGTACAAACCATTCTTATAAAAACCAGTTTCCAAAACATCTATCCATCAAAACTATTCCTACCAACTTTTCCTTAATGTTTATAAAATGCCATGTTTGTCCTGATTCCTGTCAGAAACTCAGCATGCTATTTTTAGTTAGATATTTTAGGTGTGCATTTTTGTGTTTCAGGAACTGTGAATGTCACAAATGTCAAGTGTTTTATAATGGTAAAGTGTGTGAATGTGTAGGGTATGGTTGGGGGGAGTCTAAAGAGATTTTAAATCCCGTCTAGCTTTCCTTGCGATTCCTTCTGCAAGTTTCTATTAGGTTATGAAAGCTATTGGCCTGTGTTTATTTAATGTCAATCCTATAATTTTAATAGAAATATAAACACATATACAACACTTAAAGACTGTGTTTGAATTTTCTCATATTGTATGAGGTATACTGATGCAAATATGCTACAGATCAAAGAAGGACAGAAATGTTTTTATACCATAAAGCTAACACATACATGTTATGTATTAGCCACACCATATAAACTTAAGTTGTATTAGACATGAATAATTATATGAAAGTGTTTATTTGTCAAAACACAGTTAGTCTTGTTTGTTGTTAAATTCTGTATGTGCTTAGCACTGTATGTGTATACATCTGTAAGCTGAGGCACGGGTACCACAGCATAAGAGTTTAAGTCAATGGAAATCTTACAAAGACTGTTGTTCTCTTTCTCTTTTATGTGAGTTCTAGAATTAACTTTGGTTTGTGGGGTATATGAAGCAAGCAACATTTCTTCTACTGAGTGGTTTTGCCAACCCTTGATTTTGGTTTTGATGTCTAAAGATCTCTCTTTTTAAACATATTATGACTATACAAATAGATTCATCAGAGAAAGCATTCTTTTCCACTCCATGACTCTCTTCTTCTTCACTTCTCTCAACTGCGGAGCTAAGACACCTGAAGTTCAAAACTTCAAACATGTTTTATAGAAGCTTAGTTCTTCACATTAAAAAATATGCATGTTTTTCTACACAGAAGATTGGGTACTGGGGCCTAGTCACATACCAAATTTACCAACTAATAAAATATGTAGGCTGAGTCGATCATGATGATTTAACTAGGACTTGGGTTTTGACATTCACAGAGCAAGTGCTGTAGTAGATGGGATCTTCAGTTGGGTCTACCTCCTACTGAACCTCAGGAGAATTTCACATTTTACCTCCTTTCTTAAACCTTCTCCCATGTTATTAGAATACTACTTCTTTTACAGTGAAATGTTTTATTTCTCCAACTCATTGTATATTTCCTGAACTTAAGGATATATTTTTCATATACACACTTGTGTTTCATATATATACAACTACCTACAATTGTATGAGTTATTTGTAATGCTGGTGTGGCAGAAGCAATGTAAGGTAGGAAGGATTTATCTTTACTCAAACTCAAAGGTATCTCCATCTCAGGGAGAAGTCATGGTGGTTGGAACATGAGGCAACTGGTCACATTTGAAGACAGAAAACAGAGAAAAGAAAGGAGTGATGCTGGTGAGTTTGCTCTCTCCTTTATGTTTCACTTGGGACACCAGATCATGGTATTAGGCTGCCAATATTTAGAATGGATCTCCCTATATCTATTGAATTCTAATGTATAAGACATCTCACACATTTACTAAAGGTCTGTTTCAGTGCTGATTCTAAAGATTCTGTATAGAGTTATATGTAGGTATAGCTTATTTTACTTTTTAAAGAGCTGAAGATTTGAAGAAACTTGGGAAGAAGAAAATAACTCAATAGCAATACAGAAAGCTCTTTCTGACTGATGTACAAACTGCATTAAATACTAACATGGGGAAGTCAACAAAGCTCCCTAGAAAAGAAAACCCAAACCTGAGTGTTAAAGAGGAACCATGCTATAATTAGGAGGATGGTTGATGGGGTCGTCAATACTACTGACTTAATATGGAAGTCTTGGAGGTATAGACTTCTATCAGGATATAAACATGGCCACATTTTGAGACGAGTTTTAGCAAGGTCGAATGTGGTGGAGAAAACAGAGTATAGGCCATGGAAAGTGTTTTATGCAGGGGAGCTTTATATTCCCCCTTGGCCAGGTCACTGCTATTGTCTGTTGGGGAAACTATAAATATCATTGTTTCACACTTATACATACGTTAAGTGGATAATTAATTATAAATGCTGAGTGATTTGTGTTAATCTTCAGGAAAAATGGCAATTACAGAGACTGTGAAAAATATTAAGAGAGATGTTGATATGGTTGAATGGTTCTTTAAAAAGACTAAAATAGCAACTTAGATGGAAGCTGATTTTTCAAAGAATCAAGACTGCTATGAAGAAAATTAGTTCTGTAGACTGTATCCTGGGTATTCTGTACTTTATGACTAATATCCACTTATTAGTGAGTACATACCATGCATGTCCTTTGGGTCTGAGTTACCTCCTTCAGGATGATATTTTCTAGTTTGATCCATTTGCCTGCAAAACTCACGATGTCCTCTTTTTTAATAGCTGAATAGTATTGCATTATGTAAATGAACCACATGTTTTGTATCTGTTCTTCTGTTGTGGGACATCTGGGTTGGTTCCAGGCTCCAGCTATTACATGTAAGGCCACTGTAAACATAGTGGAGCACATGCCCCCATGGTATGGTGGGGCATCTTTTGGGTATGTGCCCAAGAGTGGTATAGCTGGGTCTTCAGGTTGATTTGTTTGCAGTTTTCTGAGGAACCTCCAGATTGATTTCCAGAATCATTGTACCAATTTCAAATCCCACCAGAAATTGAAGAAAAAGTTCAGCTTTTTCTACATCCTCGCCAACATTTGCTGTCACCTGAGATTTTTATCTTAGCCATTCTGATTGATTAGTATATGGTGGAATCTCAGGGTCATTTGGATTTGAATTTCCTTGATCACTAAGGATTTTGAACATTTTAAAAGTGTTTCTCAGCCATTCAAGATTACTCAGTTGTGAATTCTGTTTAGAACTCAAGAAGGCAATAAGCTGAAGGACCCAAGTGAGGATGCTTCAATACCACTTGGGAGGGAGAAGAAAGCAATCACAGGAGGCAAAAAAAAAAAAAAAAAAAAGGAGGAACCTGGGTGGGAGAGAAGAGGGGGAGGGGAAAAGGGGAACATGATTAGGTATTGTGTATGGGGGAACAGGAGAGAGGCCTTGGGGGCCAGGAAAATGAATGGAAATATGCAACCTCTGGGGTGGGAGGTGGGGGGAATCCTCCAGAATGTATCAGAGTCCTGGGAGGTGAGAGACTCTCAGGACTCAAAGGGAGGGACCTTAAATGAAGTGGCCAACAGTGGGGAGGGGGAACTTGTAGAGTCCACCTCCAGTAGAAAGTCAGGGCATCAAGTGCAGGAATGGGTCTGCCATCCCACAGTCAAAACACTGACCCAGAATTGTTCCTGTCTAAAAGAACTGCAGGGACAATAATGGATATGAGACTGAGAGAAAGGAGGTCCAGTGACCAGTCCAACTTGGGATTTATATCAAGTGAAGACTCCAAGACATGACATTATTACTAATGTGACGCTATGCTTACAGATAGGAGCCCAGCATGGCTGTCCTCCAAGAGGCTCAACAAGCAGCTGACAGAGACAGATCTGCATACACTCAACCAATGGCCTGAAGTCAGGGACCCCTGTGGTTGAATTAGAGAAAAGCTGGAAGAAGCTGAGGAGAAGGGTGACCCCATAGGAAAACCAGCAATCTCAACTAACCTGGACCTCTGTGATCTCTCAGACACTGAGCCACAAACCAGGCAGTATACACCAGCTGATATGAGGCCCCTGACACATATACAGCAGAGTACTGCTTGGTCTGGCCTCAGTGAGAGAATTTGGCTTAACCTGAGAGACTTAATGTACCACAGGATGGAGAGACCTTGTGAGACAGGGGGGGTTGGGAATTGAGGGTGAAGATCCTCTTGGCGAGGGGAGAGGAGGAATGGGATGAGAAACTGTGGGAAGGCAGACTGGGAGGTGAGTAATGACTGGACTTTAAAAAAAAATAAAAGTAATTCAAAAAAAAGAAAGAAAATTAGTAATTGGAGTCCTTGAAAATTCCAAATGATAAATAAAGAAGACCTAAAGAGGGAAAAGGATAAAAGCTATGTAGAGAATATCTTATATGGATGGTGGTGGAAGTAAAGAAGATGGAAGCAGCCAGATATCAGAACAAATTTGAAGAAGAACAAATGTGAGTAAGTAAAGGCAAGGAACAGGTGGCTGAGACAGGCTGTCTGGCTCCTCAGACTGAGCTTGAGCAGATAAGTAAATAATGGTTCAGAGCTCGAGTTTATGGAGAACAACATTAGTAAGGAGGTAAGAGGTATAAAATATTCCCTTATGGAAAAATTGGAAACATCATAATACGCACTTAAAAAAATGATTCTCCACAAGTATAAGCAGCATACAGTTGTTGAGAGAAAGAAGATCTTTCAGTAAACACCAATGTTGCAGCTTTCATGCAGGGTCGAGACTATCCATGGTTCTGGTTCATATGCCTGAGAAACACATGTTTCCGTAGGTAACTTCAATAAATTCATTAGTTTACAAACGTAAATTTTGGAGAATCATTTCTTTGTGGGTCATACATGCTCTAACTGTGGTGAATAGACATTTGTTTTAATCTCCTAATGACAATTCATGTATCTAAGCTGAATTTAGTTGAGAGAGAGAGAGAGAGAGAGAGAGAGAGAGAGAGAGAGAGAGAGAGGCAGAGAAAGAGAAAGAGAGAGTGTGTGTGTCCATGGAATTTGTAGCTCTTAATGGGAAGTCTTCAACAAATCCATCACCTTAGAACTGCAGGAACTCTGCAGAAGAGATGGCAGAAAGAATGTGAGAACCAGAAGCTGGAAAGAACCCAGGTGTCCCTCAACAGAGGAATGGATACAGAAACTGTGGTACGTCTACACGATGGAGTACTACTCAGCTATTAAACACAATGAATTTATGAAGTTCTTAGGGAAATGGATGGATCTGGAGAATATCATCCTGAGTGAGGTAACCCGATTGCAAAAGAACATACATGGTATGCATTCTCTGATAAGTGGATATTATTAACCCAGAAGCTCCAAATACCCAAAATAAATCCACAAACCACACGAAACTCAAGAAGGAAGACCAAAGTGTGAATATTTTGTTCCTTCTTAGAAGAGAGAACAAAATACCCATGGAAGGAGTTGCAGAGACAAACTATGGAGCAGAGACTGAAAGAAGGACAAACCAGAGATTGTTCCACTTGGGAATCCTTCCTGTATTCAATCATCAAATCCAGACACTATTGTGGATATCAGCAAGTGCTGGCTGACAGGAGTCTGATAATAGCTGTCTCGTGAAATGCTCTGAGAGTGCCTGACTAATACAGAGTTAGAGGCTCACAGCCATGCATTGCACTGAGCACAGGGCCCCCAATGAAGGAGCTAGAGAAAGAACCCAGGGAGCTGAAGAGGTTTGAAGCCCCTTTGGAGGAACAACAATATGAACTAACTAGTACCCTCAGAGCTCCCAGGGACTAAACCATCAACTTAAGAGTATACATAGTGGAACTCATGGCTCCCATTGCATATGTAGCAGAGGATGGTCTAGTTGTTCATCAATGGGAGGAAAGGCCCTGGTCTTGTGAAGTTTCTATGCTCCAGTGTAGAGGAACGCCAGGCCCAGGAAGTGGGAGGTGGTGAGTTGGTGAACAGGGGTCTGGTGAGATGGTGGGGAGTAGGGGTTTTTGTTGGAGGGGAAACCGGGAAAGGGGATATCATTTGAAATGTAAATAAGGAAAATATCTAATAAAAAAAGAATGTGCGAGCCAGAGGGGATGGAAGACACCAGGAGAACAAGGCTCTCTGAATCAACTAAGTAGGGCACATATGAGCTCACAGAGACTGAAGGAGTGAGCACAGGGTCTACATGGGTCTACAACAAGTCCTCTGCAAATGTCCTATAGCTTTAAGCTCAGTATTTTTATGTGTCTTCTGAGTACAGGGACAAGTGAGACTCTGATTCATGTACCTTCACCTCGGGGCTCCTTTCTTTCTCTTGGGTTGCCTTATCCAGCCTCAATATGATAGTTTTTATTTTATCTTCTATTTTATTTTGTCATGTTTGGTTAATATTTCTTTAGAAGACTATTCTTTTCTTTTGAAAGACAGGGAGTAAATCTGAAAGAAAGGAAAGTTAGGAAGAAACTGGGAGGAGTAAAGAGAAAAGAAGCAACCATCAGGACATAATTGTATGAGAAAAGAAAAGGACCATCTACAGAATGGGTCCCATGTAGCAAAGGGTTGGCAACCTGAGAATATTTATAAACTTACATAAACCAACTAGAAAGAGGCAGATGACCAAACACCAAAAACAGATATAGACTTGAGTAGGAATTTTGGAGGTAAATTGAATTATGAAAACACACTTAACTTCATGGGCTATCATGAAAATGTAAGTTAAAAATATCTAAAACCCTTCTGATATTATAAATGTTAGCAAGCTGAAAAGGCTCACAGACACATTTGGTGGCACAAAATAGCCGAAATTTATGCATATCCAATTGTACCTCTATAAAGGAAAAGTATTAACAAATTAAATTATTAAAATTAAAAAACGAACAAACTCTGGGATTTTTTGTGAGGACAAGGAGCCACATGAGCAAAATGTAAAAGATAAATATGTGTTTTCTCTCATTTTGTGATTCCTCTTTTTAATGTAGATATGCAGTTGTGTGTGCATGAACACACAGCATAAAAGAAGACTGCCCAAGGGAACAAATGGGAATGGTGGGTGATATGGGAAGCAATTTGCTTAAAGCCATTAAACACTTGTAGACAATGTCCTTGTGTTGCAAAATGCATGTCCAATGAGTATACAGAGTGAAAACTTTAAAAACTGCATGTGCTTGCTACAGTTAAATGTCAACACCCAAAATTAATCTACTTACTGTTATTCAGAAGAAAATGGCTTAAATATCTACACCAAAAATCAGTGTAGCTAAGTCGAGGCCTTCTTTTCCAACTGTAATAATTTATTTAACACATGAACATAAATGAATGTAACCCAAATGAGATGATCATAAACTAGGTGTTAGTTGATAAATAATTGGGTTGATAAATAAGGGCTATGAAGCAGTTAGGATAGTCTAACTCATTTCTTTGATGTTCTGTTTAGAGAGGCATTCATAGAAGCTAGAAAGTTGTAGATGTTAGGATATATGATTTGTCTTCTTCTAGCAAAATCACAGGGTACTCATACAAGTATTAGGATTTGTTAGCACGAGGTACTCATACAAAGGACTCTGTCAATATGCTTATAGGATGCTCTCAATGACTCTCACAATTTCCAAATAACTGTAGTTTAGTCCTCTCTCTCTCTCTCTCTCTCTCTCTCTCTCTCTCTCTCTCTCTCTC